>JAQGBY010002458.1:0-23012 GCA_034698785.1 Mycogona germanica
CGATTTCATTGAGCCGTTCTGAAATTTTGCTCTGCACACCAAAATCCAATTCTTTGTTTTATAATATAGGATTACAGTCTGATTTTTTTTTGCAAAGCTGCTAAGTTGATTAAGCATTTGCAAATGTTGACAGAATTTGAAACATCGTCATTACTAATATGCACGCATAGTTCCGAAGTTTGTCGTGCACTGAAATAGCTTTAACCAGTGACTTCTTATTTTCCCCTTCTCCCTCCAATCACAACAAGTCCCAGTTGTTTCGTTCTTCGTGTGAACACACCTCGCGCAACGCCATCCCCTCTATCGGTTCCCACCCGCCGACTTTTTGTGACACATTTTCCGGCGCTTTATTTTTTCATCCTCGTCGGAGCTCGCTATCACTTTTTGACAGTCTTCTTCTTCGTCAACCAAATAAGCGCGTCGGCTTCTCGAAATGCTCTCGCCGGAAATAGGGGAGAACGAAACGTTGTGTGTGGAAAATGAATTTTTTATAATGCGCTTGACTAAACTGGTAAAAAAAACAAGATGGCGGGTTTGGCCGAACCGATGAAGTGTAGAAGTGGTGATCGAGTCGGGGGAGAACGGCTGATTTGAACTACCCACATGTCGGTAATGTTTTGTCATTTTTTTGTTGGTTAAATCATTGGGACAAAAGACCACTCGAAAAGGCCCATGAATTCCTTTTTCGTCGATCGCCAATATTATGCGACCTGTCAATGGATTACTTCAATGCATTTCCAAAGGTCTCATTAGAGCTTACATTTGTGTATTGTATTGTAGTTTACAAACCGGTAACCTAGGGGGGCGCCTGGGGGTTTATACAAAGTTCTACGATATGCACCTTACTCACCCGAACACGACAGTGGCTGATTTTTAAAATAATAATAATTTGCGGCGCAACGCTGTAATGGCGCTTAATGTATTCAGACTTGGAGACTTTTCCAGTGCTTTTGATCAATCGGTTGTCATCTTTGCGAGAATTGCGGAGAACGTGTTCTGCATCCGGTTTATGTATTTAAATTTTGAAAAACAAATTATGATTGATTGGACGTTAAGCCGACAGTTATTAATTCAGTCATCGCCAACTTGAAAGAGAAGAATTTAAATGATAGCTTTTCTGTTTGGGTAAGCGCAAGAAGTTAAAGTATGATGAGTTAAGTAAGAGCCCCACTTTAAATGCATTAGTTCTTATCGTAATTGGCACGTAGCTATCCCCAAACAAATTATCCGATCATTTTGATCTGCATTACTTTTTATCAGGTCCGCTTCATTTAACTCTGAACCAACGTCAAGAAGCAAACTGGAAGTTTGCCAAAATGCAATGTTACTTTGACGTGGTGGAAATTTCATGATTTCCAAATTTTTTAAAAACTAATTTTTAATCTGTTTGTTTCCACATTTACTTTCGAATGGCTTCACGAAATTTAATCCAATTTGAGCTGTAGTGAGTTCCTCAAATTTGTAGTCGAGCTCAAGTTATGTTAGATCTCAATTTTGCGTATTTCTCGATAAATCAACCTAGAATAATCAAAGATTTTAAAAAACAACGATTCGCCAAAAAATTTAAATATGGCGTGATACGTGAGGGAACGGGGGGTTGAAATATTTGAAAAACATTTCGTTGACATGACTGAGACTTTCGAGAGAAGCCGGGTAATTTCTCTAGTGACTGTATTGAGCGAATTTTTCGAAACAGTTTTTATATCCAGCAACGTTTTTATGCATTATTTTCTTCTATTCGGATTCAGAATAATGGGAAAAGAAAATGAATCCGACAACCTTGGTAAATCAAGACTAGACTAGGCTCGACTCGTCTAGAGAATAGTAGAATAAAGAGCACGCCGCTACGGGTTGGCCTCTGCCAGGCAATTTATCTAACTCTAACCAAGTGCAAACTACATTTATTTTATATGAGCACGACTGTTGCATCTGACTATTGCATATTTGATGTGGTGGACTTTGGCGGCGGCGGCAACGGCAACTAGGCCATCCTTTCCCCCCCCCCCAATTCTATCCAGTAGGCGCTCGGCGGCACGGCTATCGTCACCAGGGATGACTTTTCGTTACGCGGCACTCGATTCACATCAGCGCCGACTGGTGTGTCCCAGTGAGGTCTCTGCGGACTGCCAATGATAGTGTAACAACGCCTGGATACTTATATAAGCCTGGGACCGTCCGCCAAAACTGAGCAAATGTCGCAGACCAATCTGACGTTGGTAATATTCGGCAAATTAAACTTTGTTGGTAATCAAAAAAATAAAACAGTAGAAAACTGAAACTATAGGATATATCATATACTATACCATGCGATATTCCTTCCACATTCATAATAAGAGAGGTACGACTCGTCGTAGCCCAGTTGGTTTAGCGACTGACTGTGGCTCGGCGGTCCCGGGTTCGATTCCCGGCGCGGGCTCTCGAAAATTTCGATCCCGGGGTACTGGTCGTGACCCCTCGAATAGTGCCTAAGCACCATGAGGGGACATAACGCCTGTTGTACGGTTGACTAAAGTTGATTTGGCAAAAAAAATATTGAAAAAGTGATAGTGCGAGTTGAATCAATTTAGAAAATTCCTTACACGGAAATTTTTCCAAGAACACAATGTTTCCTCCTAGAATGTTCACTCATCTTTTTCCGTGGCATTTTTTGTTTAAACCGCCAGCGAATTAAAAGAAACAATTTTAAATCTCGTTCAAACCGCAGTACCTAGCACCCTGTACGTCTTGCGCTGGCTATGAAGAAGCACCCCCCGAATGAGGCTTCGTGCAATACACCGGCGCCATACAATTTAGCACCAGTTAGGCTGACTAGCGTGTTACGAAGTATCCCATTATTTAACATTGCCCGTCGTGAGCGTCCCGGGATCACTCACTATATACACTGAGAGCCATAAAAAATATCACAACTTCATGAAAAATGCTTCGATTTAAATGAAATTTGGCACTTACATAGAACAATGGTTTAGGAACAAAAATTAATTATAAAATGGGCTCAAAATGTTCTCCGGTGGCCTTGACACAAGCCCGGAGTCGAGCGTGCCATTCTTTGATAGGCGAATCGATTATACGCTGGTCGAGTTCAATCCAAGTTTTTTCAAGTCTTAGATATTGGTAATCTTCGATTTGTAAACCTTTTCCTGGATAACTACCCAAATTTTGTAGTCCACTGGATTCAAGTCTGACCTGTTTGGTAGCCAGTGGTTGGGTTCGACCAACTGTGGCGTTTCCCGTTCCAGCAGTTCAACTGTTTCTCGAGATGGTGATCTTGTTGAAAAATGAAAAAAAATCAGAGATTTGTCGCATGTCCGGAAGAATTTTTTTTTGTCAAAAGTTCATCCCTGTAATACAATCCATCGATCTTAACTCCGGGTTCCACCTGGTTCAATTCTAGTTCGGCCGAGTGCAGAAACACCAACAGACGCCATCAGCGATTTGCTAAATGTTGGGCGTTTGCCAAGGAGTCTTTCAGCAGCAACTTCTCTCTTTAGGTGTTCCTTTTTTTGCATAAAGACGATCGTTTTGGCTGTTTAATGACTCCGATTCAGTGAATAACTTATTATCTGTGAACCAGATAAAGTCAACAAGATGTGCAGGATATTATCGTTTCAGCCTGGCCTTCTTCATGGCATCAGTCAGCAATGTGGCGCGCCATTATAGACCAACTGATCATATTGCCTTGTAAAAAAGCAAGTTCATTATTTTTTAGAGTTATTTTTTTTAAATAATACACTTGTATGTTGGTGTCCCGAGTATTTTGTTCTGTGTCTTAGTTGAAAAGGCCTTATGTTAAGTGATAGAAATATTGTCCGCGCCAAAAGAACAATTTAGTCTACAAACTCGCATAACCGTTTCGAGTGCAGCCAATATACTCGTACGAGTACACAAAGATAATAAAAAATAGGAAAGTTGCACAAATAAAGAAAATGGCGAGGCGAAACAAAAGGCGTAATAAAGATGATAAAAGGTGTCATTTCGACCAACTACTATATTGGCCCCCAACTCACGTCCTCCGCTACTGGTCTCTTGATTTCCAAACATTTTATTGTTCGCGCGAACATCGCATAGGAGCAAAAGTCATATCATTGTTGGCTCCGGGCTGACTATGTCCTCCTGACACCATCAGACCTTTAAGAATTCAAATATCGTAAAATCTTGTTTGAAGTTCTTACCTGTTGTGTAGTTGATCAGAGACTTCTGCTTTCATACCTGAATCAGTCTACCTAATGAGCATGTATTGATGGCAGAAGTCTATCAATTAGACTCAGTTTTAAAAAAGATAAAACAATAGCCTCAGGAAAGATGTCGCAGTTGTAGTAATTCTTAATTTTCCAATCGAATCGAGCTTCTTCGGCCGTTCGTTCTGAATGATTTTTACTAAGACCACGTCAGGTGGTTAGCGGGTCCTAACCACGCGACATAACTGTGAGATCCTCTCCGCGGACGAGTGGTCTCGTGAGGACTTACATGTACGCGAATTGACCGACTAACCAATTCTTGGAGCTCGCAACGAACATCAGTGTTTCACTTGGCAGCGGCGTGTGGCTCGCGACAATTTGGAGCGACACTAACTGTCCTCGCCAGTACTATAATTTCATAAATCGATGGGGTGGGGTGGGGTGGGGGAGGTGGTCTGTATATAAGATATCGATAACCCTAAATTCCGTCAAGTCACATATAAAAAAGGTGCTGCATTAGGTTTTACGTCTCGACGGTGTCGACTATGTCTGTTGTACTCGCAAATGAATGTGTTCTTGTTGCCCTGTTCTTGTATTAACGTCCTCCGGGGACCAGAATCCATATTGAAAAATAATTATCCGATTATCATTAATAATTTTAAATCCTGTAGTTATCTCGCGGTTCCATAGTTTGTCGCGTAAGTCAAACACCCGTGTTCGACCCCAGCAACTTCGCAACTTTATTTTTCATGATTTATTTCAAATTTCTAATTAAATGGACATCGCAACCCAGTTCTTCTGCTAACCGGGGAAAAGGACGCTGTCCTGTAAATGTTTACGTTCTCAAATGTCTATGAAAAATTTAAAATGAAATTAAATATATGAAATAATCAGACTTCGAAACAAAATTATATTGCCAGGTCGATTTACGAGTAACTTGGCGGATATTGGGTGTTGCTTCTGTCGCGTAAGATTGTCGACATTATTACTGGATCCAGTGGGTACACTAGGTGGGTATACGAGGATCCCAAGAGGATATATTTGGCCAGCAGAGTGCGTCAGGGGGGGTTTAAGGGGGGGGGAGTGATGGGTGTTCGGATTTCTCGGGTGTATGTATGTGTACAACATGGCAGCTATGTGGGTTCGCGAGTTTGTGCGTCGCCCCGTTTACGGCCTTGTTGCGTCTTGGAAACGATAAAGGCCGCAGGGGGGGGGGGTCCACGGACAAAGTACGAGATATAAAATATGTCCCGTTCAGACGATCGTAAAAACTGGGTGTATTTTTTATATATTTTTCGATACCGCGAAATTTACTGCCGCATCGTGTCGTGCGCGGAGTTGAAATTCACGCGGACCTCAGATTCGTGCGGTGTCCTTCACCGTCGGGTCACCTTTCACTTATTTAGAGCTGGTCGACGAGGCTAGACTCACTTTATATACGAATGATGTGATCGGTTTAATTGGGTTTTTGTCGCTTCTATTATTAGAACTGGTCTGATTTTAGCTCAAAGAGAGAAGGTCTAGAGTGCAGTTAGTTTCGCGTGTAAGCGTGCGTTAGACGCTTTTATGTCGTGCCCTGAGGCGCCACCCGAAAACGCAGGTGTTGTCTTAATTCTGCGTGAGCATTATAGCAAAACGTCATCAAATATGACTAGAGTTCACCACGTCTTCTCTGATTCTAGATCGGTTCGACTATTCGGTATACTGAATTCCAACTTGAAAGTCGAACATTCGAGTTTCGTGAGGACGAGTCGTCCTTTGAGCGGGTTCAGGTCATCGTCGGATATCGGAAACGACACAAATTCGCACTCGCGATGGACTTTGTTGTTGGCACATTTATCCTTTCAGTTTGCAAGTCGGCATTGAATCCGATTTTATGAAAACACGAACATTGGTGAAGCATTCGTGTGGCCTAAGAAACATTTTTATCTTTGAAGGGGAAACATATCTATGAAAACATATCTAGTTGAGAAATCTATATTTTACCTGTAATCCTGAAAGTTTGTCCTTTATTTTTTCCTTAGTCTGTCCGTTTTGGCGGTTACTTACGAGCGGCTTTACGAAATTGAGTAGAATTTGAGCTGTAGATAGTTCCGCAAATTTGTAACCGAGTGAAAGTTATTTCAAGTCTCGATTTTGCGTAGTTCTCGAGAAATTAACATAGGGCATCAATAACTGCAATACATCTAGAAGATTGCGAAGGTTTAAAAAAAATGTGGAAGTGCAACGAAGCCAGAGATACGCATGGAAATTGCTCAATTGCTAAAAAAAAGAAACGTTTCGATATCCATAAGAAAATTTACGGTTTTTTTCAGAGAGCCATACATTTCTCACTTTCTTCCTTATCTCAATGAAAAAAGCTTTAAAATCTGAAATAATGACGCAATGCGTACACTACGAAAGAAAAGAACTCTTATTCTACATTGTGGTGGTTTCATGGTTTCACACAATATTAGCCGGAGGTAGGACCTTCCGATTAATTAACCGAAGTTGACAACCTCGATAAATATTCTTTTAGAACTTGCCGATAGTAGCGAGGCACGTAAAAAAAGGCCGTGTAATAGTTAATATAAAAAAGGATGAAGATTTATATATCTAATTAATGTGGATACCTTCAGATGTGATTTATCTCGACGCTCGGTTGCGCAAGTTGGAACCGCCAACGATGATGTCGGTAGGCGACCAGACTGAACCGATGCGTTGCCAATGATGAGTCAATTTGCACCCTGAAGCCGGTGAGGTGGGGAGGGGAGGGGGGGGGGGGGGTCCGTGTGCATTTTAATCAACGCTTTATTTGCCTCGCATCACAAGTGATGATGAGACTGAGGATGTATAGGTTCCGAGGCGGATAGTCTGTGACTTTATGCCCGGCTTAAACAAGCAAGGGGAGGTTGTAAATGCGAAAAGAAAGATCAAATTTTATGGAGCCTCTTTCACTGGGGCCACACGGCCCAGGTACATTGATTGTATTTCGCAGTCATGAAGTCGTGATTTTTTGTTGATTTGCTATTTTACCGTGCCAATATTTTTTTATACACGTCGCTCATCGCGCTTTTTCCACGGTCGGAGTGTGCAGAGTCCATGTGCTCTTTGACCCATTGATGATGTGATGCTGGGAACGTCGGCAATGCTCACATTGTTTGTCGCATCAAGCAATCATTTTGAAGAATTTGAAAAATTCGCATTTATATTATAATCCTGAATGGTCTTTTCAATTGTTTTCGTTAATCTATTTGCCTCGGCGTTTTTGAACGAAATTGAATAAACATTTTGCAGTAGATAGTTCCGCAAACTCGTATCCTGGTGCAAATAATTTCAGGTTTGTGTATTTTGTTGAGTCGAAGTTTTGTGCATTTCTCGAGAAATCAGCCATTGCAGTTTTAAGCATTGCCATTAAAAAGAAAAATTCCAAGATGGTTTCTCCACTTGACCAAAATGGCGCTGAACATTCGAACGCCAATCACGCTCGCTGATGTCGGCGACATTTTCAACAGTAGATCCCGAATTTCTAGTTATTATTCAATTCCACCTTTCAATTCAATTCAACCTTTGAATTAATATCTTAGTTGTATTTCATAAAATTGGAAGAAAATACATTTTCGATTAGACATTTGCATTGTTTTTGTTTTATCCAGTGACTCTTCTCAAATTGCACTGAATAAATCAATTTTAGCACTATAAGTGTCTATAAGGCATATCAATCGAGTGATGGCTACTACAGGTTCACTTATGCTTAAACTATAACAATCATTAGTAATTATTTACAAAGATCTTCGAACGTATAATAAACGTTGTCTGCTCCTCCGTGCCCTTCTTTCTTTCGGCTTCCGATAAAAGTATCCTCGCGCCATGCGCATGCAACGACTAAGTTTTCGTTAAATTAAGTCGCGCAAATAACAGAAGTAAATTTGAGCTTCGCATTCAATTTCTCTGACTGAAGGAGATTGGTTCAAAGATAACCTAATTGTGTGGGGAGGAACGATGTTTCGGTAATTCGTTTTGTTTGTTGTGTGCGCATTCGCGATTGGTGTCCTCAGCGCGCGCGGGCCAATCCTGATTGACGTCATTCCCCGAGTCGGCAATGCGGGGCGCAAAGGCAATACTTGAGACTTATATTCACCATTCGCCATACCGAGAATCCCTTTGTTCAGCAGAACGTCGGAACCCTCCCCACCACACATAAACACACACACACACACAGCGAACATGTGGGTCTTCCGTCGTTGCATTATTTACATCATTGGATCCATACGGTCGCACGGCCTTCTTTGGCGGCAGTGACGCCCTGGGTAGGATCCTATTAAACATGTATCTTTTGTAAAGAAGGCAAGGGAGCATTGTTCCTAAAAATTGTCTGCATTTAACAATAACGCTTTCGAATGGCTTCACCACATCAACGGAAATATTTCGATTGTGTGAGCTAAGTGTTTTGGTTAGATTCTTGAAGGGGGTCAACCTTATTTTTATTTAAACGCACATTGTGGTTTAAGTGCATTTTAACGATTTAGTCAATTGAATGACAAAATGTTCCGTTCCAGTCTTCAGAATTTGCATTTGTTTTGCGCAGATCTCCTATTTTTCCGATCATTATTTGTGCTATTTTTGTACGCTGGGATAATATCCCATGTGTCTGTCCTTTCCGGTTGCTTCTTTCCGGATATTAGGACGTCGTAGACATGCCGTTCTAAGAATTATTGTGCTGCCATTGTATGTGTTAGTCTTCCTTGCTGTTCGCGAACAGCTTTTATTCTTGTATATTACATAACAGCTTCCAGCCATTTCGATAGAGTCTCATCGCCAAATAGATTTCCATGGTACATGGTTAGCACACAAAAAAGCGACCTGTAGTCACTACTTAGAAATTCTGATGGAATTATTTGCGTTGTCATGGCTACCGGCCTGTCGCATTAGTTTAGGTTCGGTTTCCTATTCAATCTATTTTATTGTGTCCACGCATTTTATATATGAGAAGGGACCGGGGGAAAAAGTTTAGCTATTTATAAAAAAATAAAATCATGAAATTCTTGTGTTGATTAAAACTATATGTTTTCAGCCTGATCATTATGAATAGTGATAAACGAAAGAAACGATCGGCGGTTAGATTTTCTAACATTGACTTTTTCTTCATTCTTATCATTTAATTAATTCATTAATTGTTGTCTGATACTAGCAGATTCTTTGTGGTTCTTAATATGTCGTTTTCATTGTTCAAAATCTATTGTCGGATCGATAAGATGCTTAATTTGTGTCCTAAGAGTTAGATTTACCATTTAAATCTCCTGCAGGTGTCTTAATGCCTAATCCTGTCAAATGTTTCTTTTGTATCCTCAATTTCGTTGGCAAATTGAAACGTATCATATACATGTATGTGAACAGTGATGGCATTTTTATTTTTAACGATTTTATTTTTGAACGAGAATTCTGCGGTTTGCAGTGAAAAAGCTATTTTTGATTTTTTTTGTAGCCTGACTTGTAACTTGAAATTTCTCTAATTTGATTCAGGGACCTTGTAAGAGTTGGAGCCTATGAGATAAAAAATGATTTGTCAAAAGAAACCCCAACCATGCATTTTTTTAAAGCTTTGCGTAGTGATGTGGTGATCAGTTAGTAATGGGCTCAACCGTAGATTTCCTAGCAATAAACTCGAGATTACAACGACTATTTGATTAATCGTCCTGAAACCCTGTCAGCAATTTAGCAATGCTGGAAAATTACTCAAGAGATCAATTTCAAGGAATGGGTCAACTAGATTTGCCAAGGACATGGTGACTTAATTTTATATCTGTCGCGAGATACTAAAAAAGTGCAAGCACCGCTGCGCTAGAGCGGCGAAAAAGGAGAGAGGACGAAAGATATATGGCGTTCGATGTTTGTCAGTCGAAATGGTGTGAGCTGTCAATTTTGAGTTGACTAATACTACGAAAAGTACTTAAGCTTCCCAGGCAGAGAACGACAATAAACAGTACCCTCCCCATCCTTTCTATTTATAAAACGAGACTTTTTTGCCGGTGCTATTTTCTCTGCGCCCTCTGTCTCCACGTAAGCTCAAGTCGGCCTATGCGGCTCGTGTGTAGTACTAGATACTTTCTAGAACACCCCCTGGTACGTGTTTCGTGACGTGTCTGGATGGAGCTGTGGCGATAACAAGATGGTGCTCCCCTCCCACCACCCGCTTCAGCAGCAAAGGTACTCCTACAGACGCTAGTTTTCTGTCGTCTGGAAACCTCTTGAGAACCACGTCCCTCAATGGACCAATTTTCTTGGATTTTGAAGAAAGATGGGGAGGGATCTTCTGGTTGTTTTCTATCATCTGGAAGCTTCATGATAATCACGTCCCCAATGGACCAATTTTCTTGTATTTTAAAGAAAGGTAGAGGAATCTTCTGGTTCATTTCTTGTACCTGCGTGGAGAGCTGTTCAGGAATTTCTTAGGAGGATTTCAATGAATCGTTCAAGTAGAAAATTAAGTTTAAATACGCACGTATAAGTAGGAAGGATCGGCCAAGCTACAGAGTATCTGTTGTCCGCATTGATCTTCTGGTTCTTTTCTTCTTATTTTCGTATAGTGGCGCCATAAACCCTTTTGCAATACACAACATGAGCAATCTCTTGTTTTTGCATTGGAATGGTTTTATATGAGCAAAAGTTTGGTTTGATGTACTTTCTCGTCAAATCCAACTGCGAAACACAACATTTTATTTTTGAACAACGAAACCAAAAACAAATTTGTCTAGCTGGTCTTGGTATCGACAAGGTTGTGATGTACTTGTAATAGTCAATTAAATGCAATGCTGTATTAGTACACCATTTGGTTATTGCTTACCTTTTTGCCTACTTTATACTTTGACGAGTATACTGTTTGCCAGACTTTTGGTTAAGATGCGGATTCATTAGATTTTGGTAATAGGACTTGCTAATTAAAAATGTGGAGTTGAAATGTTGAATTAAAAAGGTCGATCGAGTACCGACTTCAAAAGAGAAATAATCGATTAAAATTATTTTTCGTTCGGTTAGTTTGATACTGCCGTAGAGTTTTCCAAATTTGTAATTCAAGAGTGTCTGGTTTGTTTCTAGTAATCCATGGTTTTCATTAGTAGAAATAGTTTCCTAGTTTTAAGTGATGTTTGCTCAGAGTGGCATTTATCGATTTGTTGGGAATCGGTTAATTAAAAAGAGTAGTTTTGGCTTTTGAGAGTTTGCTGCTGCTGATGCACTTTAATTAATTCGCTTGGCGACAAAGAAGCCCAAACAATTTTGCGCGTTTTATAGCCTATAGTCTTCAGCTCGCCCACCTGATTTATCAGTTTGAAAAATAGTCTATTTTGCGTTGCGCAGAATGGTTGGAACTGTTCGTAAGACCGAATCAATATGAAAGCCGTGCTGTAAGCTCAGTTAATAATATAGGGAAAGATCAGCATTGTAAATAAAGAGAGAGCTCATAGATGGACGATTCTTCAACGAGATTACTTGTTTGACATCCAGATTGCGGAAACTTGCGCCCCCGTGTGGTGGAGTAAGCGCAAGTTCGACAGGTTTCACACCTGCACAAAATCGCATTTAGATGGTTGTACTTTGAATTTCGCCGAGTCATTTGTTTCCAATAACAACAAAAAAATACAATCTAAAGAGTTCACCAATAAGACTTTATTTCTATCACCACATACTTCATTGAATGGCGCGACATAACCTAGGTGACGCTGTCTTTTGGGGAAGGTGACGACAGGTTTCAACGCTTGGTGCGCTTGGAACGCTGAATGAGTGATAAGAAAAACCCATTATTTTCTATTGTTGCCAGATCAAGGGTCGCTACAATAACGGTAGCGAAAAATCCGATTCCGCTAGAGGGCACCAATAGCTGTCATGCACAGAGGCGTTCCGGCGACAGACGCTGTGCCGCAGCATGCGGTTACAGAGATCAAAAGTGCCGACGATGAATCGATGATATAATTATAACTTATTACGAAACGCTGGATTGGTTTGCTTACGGCCTTGTTGGTGTGAGGCAGAATGCTTAGGCAAACATTCGCCTGCAAAAGCCTTATTCGTGTTGATTGACGTGTAAAATAATTTTTATGACTGTATTAAGTTGCGTACGCTGTTTGCCCATTAAATTGTCTGGTATTACATTCATAATCAGGCTTATCCTACTTAAAGTTAAGTTTATTTTTGAAAGACAATGAAAACCCCAACATATGCTCTAATTTGGTAATCGTGTGATGTCTAAAATGATAATCTGGTCCAATATTTGCGATCACTTTTAATGACCAATTAATACCCAAATAAAAATTGCATTCGTGTAATAATAACACCTGTGCAGTGACAAAAGTATAGTTTTTTACAAACTATAACACCTGGAAATAATTAATTTTCAAAAACGTTACATTTTCATAAAATTACATTTGTTAGGTGTATACAAGTAGCCAAGGAGATTTCTTTTCTGCTACCCGAAATAATCAGTCGTAGTTTTCTGATCCGTTTTTTTTTTTTGTTCTTTAGACAACAGTTTGCATAGGAAATTTGTCGCACAAACCAATTAGAATAGAACCTTGGGGTTTTCCCAATCTCTTCATTTGATATTCTATCGTGCAGCTGAGAGCAACATTGTCACATGGTGCTTGCGTTGCGTGAAAGAAGATTTTATTGGCTTGGTTAGGGGCCGCTGAGATGCCTGGATCGATACGAGCTAGAAGTATTTCTCGAATCAATGCGCCCGATTGCCGTTTACTTGATCCGAACCAGGACGGAACCACATAGATAATGACTACGTGGATGTTTCTTTTAAGGTGGCAGCACTTTTGTGTTGTTAATGATGTTCATCAATTAGGAACATCTTTGAAACCTTTAGATGTGTTGCGCAATCTTAATCGACCATTTAGGTAATCGCGCAATTCTGATTTTAAAATGTTTAAAATGAATTTTATAACCCTGCTTGAGAGGGGAAAAGTCATCATAGAATTAAGATATCAATTAATGTTTGTTTAAAATGTCGTAACCTAGTCGGAATTGCAACTAGCTGTGGCTCGGAAGTCCTGGGTTCGATTCCCGATTCGGGCTCTCGATTATTCGATCCCGGGGTAATGGAACCCCTCAACAAATGTATGTAACAATATATATAAATTGATTGATGGACTGCAATCGAAGGTTGACAACAAGGTTGTCGATAAAAGTTATTTCTGATCGTCACGTATTACAGCTTTTTACAGCACTACCCAATAAATTTGTCTTTGCGTTTCGCAAATCTTTAATTTCTTTCAGTTCAAGAATAAACTTTAAAATACAGACTCTCGATTGCAGTCCATCAATCATTTTACATATTTTGTTATTACTATTATCAGCTTCTACTCTACTATTTTGGATAAATGTCTATTGGCGAGGTGAGATAGAGCAAGCAGTTTTGTGCGAAGGTTCTTGTGTAGAATTTGAAATTAAAAAATCTGTTAACTTTTGCGGTTTGTGTCAGTCTTGTCCATATTTTGCAAACCTACTTTTGACGTGTCAACGTCTTTCTCGAATGTTTCAAATCATTCGGCGGAACGTCAACCGACGTCACTCAGTGATTATAAGTGGCGCTTAACCAACGCGTTTTAGCGCTTTCCAGCGCGTTTAAAGTATTTCAGTTGCAAATCGAACGCGCTGAATCCTAGACGTATATAAACTGAGTGGAGCGGAAGTACGAAATCCCATAAATAAATCCACCAAGAAATCTAAAAATTGCTAATTTGCAACTACTACACGCAAACGTCTAAAACTTGCGGCCGTGTCGAAAGCACAGCCAATCCGTTTTTTATTTGATTTTGTAAGATGAACACTTTTAATGCATATATCGATCGCATGTTAGTTTCTGTTTGCGCTCTGACTAGTTGGAATCAGAAGAAAAATATATGTACGCGGAATATGTTTATGCGGTCTCGATTCCTGGTAACCGCAAGGAGGCGCGCGGAATTTAATCTCGGCGCATTGTTGCCAACTATTAACCCCGACAATCACGATGCCGGTGTTCCTGCGCTTGTTTCTCCGGCCATCGCTGCTGTTACAAAACAAACAGGGCGCGTGCCGCATCCATGAAATCAAGGCTGTAGCCGCGCGACTGTAGTGGTGGCCTCCATGCGCGGACTGGGCCGAGCGTGGGGGGGGGGACACAAAGTAAACTACACCAAAAGGGGATAATGAGGGATCATTGTTGAGCGAAGACCGTCGGTGTGTTCGTCACCAAGAAAGTTTCGATGGCTGCTTGTGGTGGTGGGATGGGGTCCGATTTTCTATTGGGGTGTCGGGACAAAATATGGAGTGAGGAGCGGATCAACAATCGGGTACTTCAAGACACGGAACGAGACACAGAGCTCGTGGGCATCACTTGGTGTCTTCGAATAAATATCTGTCGAACGTGTTACCAAATCTATCCAGTCCTCTTTTACGACCTGAGAAGCCCAGCGAATTGATGTGGGTCGGGTCGCCGTGATCCTAGCGGCAATTACTGGCAACTTCAGTCTTTTGAGGGTTATTGTCGGAAGAGCAAGTCTTCAGACCCCAAACGTTTGCTGAAGTTAAGAACGTGTCTCTGAAGCAATTAACACAAATGTAGTCAATTACCACAACGATTGTCCCAAGGATCGATCCCCTTGTGATGCACGGGATATTTTTTCGAATTGCTGTCGTGATTATTTATACGGTTTTTTTTAATGACCCTTATCTTTTTCTTACGTCCCAACGTACGCAAACAACAACCATTCAGGAAGTGTGAAATGTTTTTATTTTTGTCTATTCCGTGATTATGACGACAATGACGGTGTCTTGGCGTTCTGTCAAGTTTTAACAAACATGAACAATAACCTTCAAACTCGGTTGAAAACTGGTTAAATTTAAATTTGTATCTACCTGTTGATAAAATAATGTCGAGATTCTAATAAATGCAAATACTTATATATATACTTCTCCTAAATCGGGGTTGAAAATCATACGGCATGATGATTAGAAATGAGAACAGAATGTTGTTGAAGTTGAGGTCTCCGCGGATGAAGCGGAGTAGACCGATGTGCCACTCATTTAAATCGGATGGGACTTTTAGTGCTCGACTAAATCTGCAGAAATCCATCAAAAAGGCGCTTAACCCGAATTTATCGATGGCTGTTTTGCGGTCGTTCGTTGCATCCGCGCTGTCGTCACCTCGACATTTTGGTTTTTAACAGCCCGCGCGAGTGCTGCGGTTACCAAATTTTCGAGGGTCGCCAAATATAGTGGATCCCCGCTGTCGCCCGTCGCGGTTGTCACGCGTGTTGCGTGTTGTCTATTAATTACGAGCTTTTTATTCTCTCGCCGCCCCTTTTCACCTCAACCCCTCAATTTCTCTTCTCGAATTTTGGCAGCATGCGACATGAACGTTCATCGACGCTGCCAGGAGAGTGTCCCGAATCTGTGCGGCTGCGATCACACCGAGCGACGGGGGCGTATCGAACTCAAGATCCAGTCCGTCAACAACAAACTGGTGGCAGAAGGTATGGGCAAAATCGAATTTGTAACGCGACCCCACTGCGAAATCAATTTATCAATCCTCAATATTTCTCTTGTATTTTCCTTTATACATGTTCCGATTTGTGGAATCATTTTTATTTAATAATTTATTTTAAGAGTAATGATTAAAATTCGGATTTCACGGTTCAGAAGGGTTCTTTTAATTCAAATTTATTATTTCTGGGGAATTCCAGATTTTTTTGTTGTTGTTCGTAAATTGATTCGCACGCTGGCGTACTGGATTGGTGTTACGTTTATTGTTTCTGGAGTTTGAGGTTCTTCTTAATTCCAGTGCCGTCCTAGATCAACAATTTCAGTTCACATGGCTATGTTGAAAATCTGTTTCTGGATTTCCGCCGAAATTGTCTTCATTTTTTTGCGTTTGCTTAGACTATGAAAATTCCTTTTAAAGAAATGTAATTTTTAATTATTTGCGTGTTTTTGTTTCATGTTGCTGTTCTTGCTCTTTTGCCCCCTACAGTGAGGCAAGCCCGGAATCTGATTCCGATGGATCCCAACGGATCGTCCGATCCCTACGTCAAGATGAAGCTAATTCCGGACACAGAAAACGTTCGCAAGAAGAAGACCAAGACCATCAAGGCCAATCTGAATCCGACGTGGAACGAAACAATCGCATTGTAAGTAAACGCTGACGGGAAGCTCAGTCAAATTGCCTTTCCCCCAACTGACCACGTTTCAGTTTTGTGTCATTGACTAAACCTACTCGCAGTTGGAAGCGCAATATATTCTCCGTTGTCTTTTTTTGACAACGATTTGAAATTGCCAACTTTTCCAAAGGTTAACCAGATATGGGTGGGGCATTTCGATGTAGTTGAGGTGATATGAACGCGTAGGCGACGCTTACGTAGGCGAGAGCCATCCGGGCAGAAGAGACAAAGAAGACATTCCCGAGAAAGAAATAAGCAGGATGTTCCAGAGAAGTCTGTTGGATTTACTGTGGAGGTGTTCCTGCTAACTGTATTCTCCTAGTGGTTGCTAAGTTAAATCGAATCTCGAATTTGAGGTTTACGTGCGACTAACATTTTTGCTCTTCGTGTTGTGTCAAAATAGCAAGATGGAAGATGCCATCAGTAACATTCACTTAGGCCATTGTGAATAAACAAATTCAGTACTCTACGTATACAACAATTTTATGAATGAACTTGTTGGATAGTCTGACTTTTGTGATTTAATTTGGAGGAAAAAGTGTGCCTGTTTGAAAAGTGTTTATGAATAATTCGGATACGGGAATGCTTCAAATAAAAATTTAGAAAATATTACACACTTTACATTTATGATTTTTCAGAGTTAAAGGAAAACTCATTTCCTTTTTTCTTTTTTTTTGAAAGTCTTTGATGATGAAATGTGTTTCTTATAGTACCTGGTTTCAAATGAAACGAGTGCTACTCTGTATTAAGAGCAATAACGTAGGCTGGAGTAAAACTTGAACGCACCATAAATCGACCACCCGTACTCACTTGAGCCGGCAGTCTCGATAAAATAAAAAAGAAATCGTGCGGCAGATATACGCCATACAATTCGTATGGATGGATACACGCCGGAGAAAAACACAATGGGCCTCTTATCCAGCGCAGTATATTACTAATACAGAAATGACAAGACCAGAATTGTTTGTTGTTGTCAATTTGTTTTTTGCCGATCACGTCGTCCCCTCCCCCGAATCCCGTCCCTGTGGCATCTATTTTCTCAATGGCGCCACCTAGGTTGGTGGCCGTAGTTCTAAGCGATGGTCCGCCCACCCGACCGAATCTCCGGTCGTGTGTGTGTGCATTGATTAATGAAACGTCGGTGAGCTCTTTAGTATTTTTATTATTTTTCGTCGACTGCAGCCGGTCTAAAAAATAATGACTTCGGCTGTAACGAGGGCAGAAAAAAAATAATACGAGTCAATTAATTCACTTCGGAGCGCCCTCTGCGCTTTGACGTCGCAACAAAACAGTCTTGACGTGGTTGCGGCCTATTTATAGGAGCACCTTCGTGGTCTCTTACTCCATTCGTGAGCTTTAGCGATTCCAGTGATTGATCGTTTAATGTAGCCAGCATGATTACTCTGTATACCGAATGCCGGGCGTATTGTTGCCCCTTGTTTGTTAGCAATCACTGCTAACGTCTGCCATACACACGGCATCAATAACGTTTTGGGGTCTGGTATCGATGTTGACGTCGATGCTCAGTTGGTTGAGTTGCTGTCCGGAATTCGATTCCAGTACCAGATCCAGAAACTATCGGATCCTATGGTTTTGACGAAGAATGTGAAACTCGAATAGTGCGCCGATAAAACACCGAATCCCAGTTAAGAAATATTCGTTTCTTTGAATGGTCATCCTTATTCTTTAACTTTTAGGTCGTTATTTATTGGTTTAAAAATGTCTCTGTTGGCGAGGGATAAAATCTATTCATCTTCAATGAAAATGTTTCCAAAAGTTACACCACTGGGCCTGCTCCTATGTACCCCGTTTTTGGACTACTGTCCTGAGTACCAAAAACAATGATTCATTGTTATGACTACAATTCACAATCGATAATAAGGATTTATGTATCGGCGACCCCACGATGCTCCATATGCCTGACGCTGAGTTATGGAGTTGCGACAACAGAAATGTCATGTCGATGCGGTCGTCGATGCAGACCCAGATTCTTTTATCATTATTTCATTGTAACAATATGAGTGTGTGCTTGTCACGCTAAAGAAGAGACGCACGAAGTTTTAAATTTCTCTATCGTTGTCAATACAGTGCAGACACACGCCAGAAAAACATACTGCTGGCGTAAATAGCGTGCGTTTTGATATTGATCATCCGTGAAACACGTCAGTCGACGAAAGAATGTCGTCAAATCGATTTTCTTCCTATTAGACGGCGGGGGCATCGGGAAATTATTTTTTTATTCCTTGTTTGACGTTGTTTGGAAATTGCACGACGCGCCTACGCTAATCCTTTATTCATTCGCAGCCATGATTAATAATAGACTTGTTGAGCGCCGCCCGCCCTGTTTTTTTTTATCTTTTCCTCTTTTTTTTGTAATAGAGGTGCCTATGAATAATGAATCGAATTATATGGTGGGGCGTCGTACCGTCGGGGGAATAAAAAAAATAATTAAATTAAATTTGGTCCTCTTCACTGGAGCGGTATTCCGGTGATAATTCTAATTCTGTTTAAAAGATAATTAACCGATAAGTTTAACGATTAAAAGACTTTAATTCGAATACTTTGGCGCATTGACGTAAACTTATTAGAATTAATCACGGTGGATGTGATTGATAGTTTTAAGAAAACTCATGAGAATGTCGGGTGACTCAATTTGTGTGACTATCGTTAAAAATTTAATTAACATTTATCTAATGAGGGATTTAGTTATATGGCATTTATCTGTTTTCAAATATGTGTTCTTCACTTCGGACCCCTGTGCGATGGGTAGAGAAAAAACCTTAGCCGGCAACTGAAGGACCGAAAAAATTAAAGCCAACGTTTCTGTCTATTTTTGGCGATCCTCCCTTCATGGTGTTCTAATCATTTGCTTCTACTATTTTCTTGACGTTCTCATCCGGCTACCGTTGACCGCCAAAAAATAACAGTGATCTGAAATCGGAGGACAAGGATCGTCGGCTGCTGATCGAGATCTGGGACTGGGACCGGACATCCCGCAATGACTTCATGGGCGCCCTCTCGTTCGGAATCTCGGAGATCATCAAGAACCCGGTGGAGGGCTGGTTCAAGCTGCTCACGGAGGACGAGGGCGAGTTCTACAACGTGCCGGTGCCGCCAGAGGGCACGGACATCGCCGAACTGAATAACCAGATGCGGGTAGGACTCTCTCCTCATCATCCCTATCCTCCTTGTGGCCGGGCACGCGCGCGAACCCGCAACAATGTTGCTGGCTTGTCGCGTCTGCTGACTGGCGTGTTTGTCGCTCTGTTCTTTGCGCTACTGGTGGCCATCATGGTGGTCGTCGTCGGAAGACAGTTGGTTGCTTATTATCAACCTAAAAAGTAAAAAATGACAATTTGGTATTTCCAATTATGAAACACTAAAATCAGAAATTTTTTAAATACTACAGAATTTTCGACAAAGTGCCAAATTTGAGCAAGCGAACTTTTCGAAATTAGGTACTGCCCCCATTTTGCGCAACGTACGTGTAATTGTTTTGCCAAAGCATAATGTAAATTTTTTATTGCGGCGTTGGCTATTCGTAACCGAGAGCAACGTATTTTACAAATATGTAAGAAATGATCTGAATACTGTGACAAATTTCCAGATCTGGTTCTGATATTGATGATATGATCTAAAGTCGTTATTGTATCCAAATACGCTGTATAGTTCGTGCCACGTTTCTATATTTCATTTATATAATGAGTTTTTCATTACTTTACAGCTAATTCAATTTATGAATTGATATATATATTTGAGAATGTCTCTTTATTTGATATTATTGGATTTCGATTGACCAATATTCTAAATCCTCAGTGCGACTCAATTGAAAGTTGGGGCATTTTTAAATAAAGTGCGAGCCCTCTTTGAAACTCAGCTAGTAAATTCGTAAAGCATTCGACCGGGTTTTGCTTCTTATAAAGTATTAACCGCGCATAGCATTTGTGAATTGCGTTGACTGCTTGTCGCCTGGGTTGCTTTCGAGGAGTTTATTTCGGCGATTTGGAAATTGGAAACCTTTTGGAAATTTTCCTGCTGCTGCAAATTCAGACTTGTCGCCTACTGAGATTCTGAAAGATTCATAACACCGCCATCAAGGATGATGATTCCAGGAAAGGGTTTGATTTTCCTGTTGGCTTGGAACCTGGAACCTGTTAACCAGGAAAGGGGGTATATATTCAAGAATTTGGTGAGAATAACACCCTTAATTGAATTACTGGATCTTCAGAGGATTTGTTGAGCTAGTTTCATTTTCCTGCTATAGTCGAGAAAACGCACAGTTTCTTCAATTTAATTCCCCCTTAAATGAATTTCTCCCCCCCCCCCTTTCTCAGGAACGGCTTCCGTTTTAATCCCGTTACATTCCCACCGATGTGGAGTTGTGTGCTTTTCTAAATTATACGAGTAGTGAGCTTCGGTTTGCGCCCATAAAAGTGTGTTGCTAATTGGCGAGTATAGGACTTCCTAATGCGTATTAGCGTGATGCCGATATGGTTCGATGATGCAAGGAAAGATCCACTGTCTCTTTGAACAAGAGAGCGAGTTGAGTGGGTTACCAGCCGAGACGAGATATTTTCCTGATTTTTCTTGACTATACAAAACGAATCGCTGTCTCTCACAAACTCTAGATGCTCTTTGCAGGCTGAGCGATTCCGATGAAATACTGAAATTATTTGTGATGACTTCGTAATTATTTTACTGTATGCTCTTAAGTAATGCAAATTTCTCAGAAGTTAGATTATTTTTTACTACACTAATGGGCAGATCGCAATTATAGATGTGCTTAAGAAATTGTGACATTTACGAGTACTGGTAAGGCCTTCTGAAATTACAGTATAATCCAAACAAATCGCAGGTAAATCACGAAAAGTGTAAATTGTGGATGAATTCGCAGATTCGTTTGAGTTCACTCACATGTTATTGTAAATGTTAGCATTCCAAATTTAATACAGTATTCAAAGCTGTCTAAAAAAAAAGAGTCTGGCGGTCAATGAATCAAGACCAAATCGAACCCGAGATATGGTTACCCTAGTCTCGTCTTCCATGAATCCCAAAAGAGAGAAAGGTGGGTCGTAGTTGCTTACACTAACTTAATTAAAATCACTGCTTTCGGGGGGTGGAACTCGTATCCATACCTGGCTGAGCAAACTGCTAATTACTGCGCGCGAGAATTGGCTGGGTTATCCCCATATTGCCGAAATCAGCATATCTTAATTGAGTAACAATCAAGTCAATCGGATTAGCCAGCCGCTCCGGGGGGGCGGTTGTAAAGGAGTAATAATTTCTGATGGGAGAAATGAGCAGCTGGCATTTGGGGACTATATATATATATATATATAGTATATCGTATATACAGACCGAATTCCTCGTGTCCTTGTATGGGGGGCGCCTGTTTAATTTCGCGCTTCGCTGCACCGAAAAAGCGCCTATAATTGTGTTCTTCCAAATGAAAATGAAAATTTCTGTTCCACTGCGTCGGGCCCTGCATTGTTCGTGCGGCAGCGCAGTATACAGATTCACAATAAAAATGACTGCTGGATGCGCCATTAATCATTCAAGATGATAACGTCATCTGAATGCACGATTTCAGTCTCCCAGTGTTTGATAAAATATTTCAGGCGTCGTATTCTTTAGTTGCAAAAATTAATGAACCAATCAGTACAACAACAGTAGTTTAAATATTTGTTTTTTTATCATGTCAATTATGATCTAACCACTTTTGAAACGAGTTCCTCCAATTCCCTTGAGTCGAACCATTATATTCGAATCGAATCGCCCCTTTATTATCAGTTAGGTGGGATGAATTGTCGCATCGTTGTCTTACAATGGTGAATTAGACATCTATTGTTGTTGTGTTTTGGTTTTGTTGACTTAATGAATGAAACGAGCGTACAGAACCGCGCTTGTTGGATGGCGAATGCGTTTTTAATTTTGCGCCAATCAAGTCCATTGAAGGTCGGCCATCCCCCCCCTCCTCCGCTCCTCCCTCGCCAATTTCCAATTTTTCGATAAAATGTGCCGTGAGCTGGGCTGTCTACACAGCCGCATGCTTATGCCCAGATTAAAATGCGACCGCAATTATGATTTTCGAAGTGGATTTGTGAGTACACGATGCGCGGGCGTGTTTGTGGACGGACGTCTCCTAAAAACGTTTTCCGCGAGAATAGTAATGGTGTGTCACATGGTGATGGATATGTACATAGTAGGAACAAAATTTTTGAATATACTTAAATTTGAATCAACCTAAATTTGTCTTAATGGGGTGGGGACGAATCATATAACTAGTAAAAAAATCCGTTATAGGACTGTCGGAATGCTTCAAATGCTGAACGAGCACTGGGCAGAGTCGTGTAATATCTGACAGATTCTAGTGTTTTGTCACTGATTGTTTTTTTGTGACACGTATATTTAATGTTAAAAGTGCCGGAGATCTTTTTTCAATTGCAAAGTCTGTATATTAACTGTCATTCATGACATTCCATTGGATAATGATCAAAGAAGTCAATTCGTTACACAGTAGCTTTCTTATAATATAAATGGTAAATTTTTTTTAGTAGGTTTCTTGTCGACAGTTGAGCTACGGGGATATTATCTGGCGTTTGGAATTGCTGAATTTTAAAAATATATTTTTTTTTTTTTTTTTTTTTTTTTTTTTTTTGAA
>JAQGBY010002459.1:0-23003 GCA_034698785.1 Mycogona germanica
GATATATAACCTCCAATTCAAAATGTAAATGGCAGAAATAAGTAAATACCAAAACGTGAATTTAAGGCAATAAAAAATAATAAGTTTACTTGTTATAAGGTAAAATGATTTTGATGGAGCTTAACTAAACTCAAATACCTGGTATAAAAACAATACATACGAATTTTTAAAGGCCGCATAGAACATAGATGTGAATGAATGTTTTAATAAAATTACTATTTCAGAACCTGAAAATGGCCGCGCGCACTTTAGCTGGTTAGAATACTTGATTACCTTTAAAAACTTTGACCTTGAAAGTACAAGTGAGAGGAGTCACTAACGGCGCCTTCATCTCAAGCGTCTGATTAAGAATTCACTTCACTCGCTCAAAAGTCTCAAAATCGCATTCTTGCCTTTCGCTTTACATTTGTTATTGACAGCTAAACTTCACTTCTTCGGAGTGGACGTCACTGACCAATTTTCTCTCCCATGTGCAACATCTGATAGAAACGCGCCGCCCCCTTCACAGCATGAGGCTTCAACGCCGATAGACGGTGTCTGGTTTGATTGCAGGTATCAGGATGGAAATGGTCACGCCCCAATCAGTTCTGATCGCACCGAATCATCTTTCAAAAACAAAAACCATTTTTCCGCTTAGAAAACTCGTTAACAAGTTGTACGCACTTTGTTTTATAAAGCTGTAACACAGGTCGTCAAATTTTGATGTCAATACAAAAATTCGATTAACATTTTAATCATAACCCAAAACAGAATTTTGATGTACGTTACAACAGATGTGCATCCGGGCTTGTTCACTAATCAATTCTCTTTCAAAGAGCGTTGTACTGAAATTCAGAAGTACTCTGCTGGCATTCTCGATTATCGATATATAATTAGTCTGAACGTGTCAAGCACCTTGAATTTGATGAAATAATAAATTATCCCTTGAATTAAATTGAAATTTAAAGATAATAAAATTGCCAATTCAGAAATAAATATTGTCGCAATTATCAATTCATTGAATTTTTTGATCCAAAAATCCCAAAAGTCCCAAAAATCAAAGATGAATGATCTCGGTCATATCCAAGGTTTTTTACATGCAGATTATGTTTAACGATATATTGAAATCGCACGTTTAACCACCACAGGACAAACTCTGACCACTGGATAGTAAAGTTTTATGGATATCCAGGTAAATGAGTGAGTGTGGTATGTACAAAAAAAGATGGACACATGGTGTACTGCGGCATGAATACTTCACGAGCAGACTCTAACTATCGCTGTTACCGCATATTGACAGGCAGGGTGCGCGCGCTCACGCTATTTTTGCACTAAATAAATAAATATGGGTTTGGCCTTGTGGCTGATGAGTAGCCGGCCCTCTCCTAGAGAGCACTCCCTCATTAGATTATACAATATACTGCAATTAGCTTGTCGTAATTATTGACATTCACGTAGAAAAGTATGAAGGATTCGCCGAGTAGGTTAGGGTGGGGGTGGAGATGTTGGTGGTGGTGGCGGTGAGTGGGTGGTTCGATGGGGGGGGGAGGACATAGGGGGGGAGTGGGTGGTGCAGGCATGTGCACCCAATTAGGCGCCAACCTTAATAATAAGGCAAAATTAGCTTGATGCGCCCAAGGCGAGCGGAGCGAGAGATTTGAGCAACGGATAGAGACTATATAGTTGCAAATTCCGCGGATAATTATTAAGTATAAGCGATGGGCAGCCGCCATTAGGTGAATCGCCGTGAAGTAGCCCCACGTCGACCGTTCACTAATTAATATGCACGGCGACATTTGCGGTGATAAATAGGGTCTGGGTGAGCAATCGATAAAATGTGGACTTCGAAACTGAGGTTTGTGAGTTCCACTGAGAAAGAAGTGTGCCTTTCGACCAACCTAGCGCGCCTAGTTGCTTCGGCAAATATGAAAAATACCAACCGAGTTATCCCCCGGTCCTTCTCATAGAAAACTGATTGAAACGTAACTGGAATATATCCGGAATACAACTTGAAAAGTAACTGACAATATCTCATTTTAAACCAAAGTTAAACGTGGAAGTGTATTCATATCCAGAACAATAAGAATTCACAAATTATTATAATATATTTTGTCAATATTGAGTTTCTTAATTTCAAACAGATAGCGCCAAGAATGAATGAATGAAAAATTGTCCGCACAAAGATCCACAGAGTGCTGCCGACAAATGCCGTGCTTAAGGAATTTCATCGAAGCCACGGATTAACGGAAGAAAAATCACAAGGGGCGTTCAAAAATTACTCCAACGTCATTACCGATTTCGCCCGTATTCGAATGGCGGTATCCAAAATATCACTAAAAAATAATGTCTAAATCAGATATATGCATTTTAAAATTACCCATCGCCGTAGTCTCTGCACTACAGGCGTTTCTGCACCCCCCTTGGTGCTTAGGCACTATGCGAGGTGCACATTTTCACCAGTACACCGGGATCAAAATTATCGAAAGCCCGCGCCGGGAATCGAACCCAGGACCGCCGAAACACCGTCAGTTTTAAAACTTCTCCAACAAATTTTGTCGACAACTAAAGAAAAGGCAAAGCCAGGCAAAACCCTGGACACAATTGGGGAAATTCCTCCAGTTGTGCCCTTCTTAAGTTTATACTCTACGACAAATTTCTTTACAGCTGTAATTCTACGATACACAAAATATTTTAAGGCGAAGCTTGTAATTTTTTGTGGTAGGATTATACACTCTGTAACTTTATCTATACATTTCATTGAGCTGTTCAATTTGGTTGTCAAGTCTGCCGACTCTGTTCAAAAAACGTCGACGTCGAAGTTGCCCTAAACACTTAGTTTGAATTTCCTTCACAACGATGTCGCTATATCCTTTAGATTCATCTACTATCATCCAATTTTAGCAACCGGGATAGCATTAGGAACAATATTATTAATAAACAAACAATTAAAATAAGAGAACAGAACTTTTCACATTGTTTTGATATTACCCAGACACATTTTGTACGGAATTCGTTAATGCAATTCTGTCCACCGTCTTTTCATTCTTCGTCGGGGTTAAGGGTTTTACGCCCTAAGTCGGAGCACGCGTCAACCAGGGCTCACTATTATTCGCCGGGTCGACTACGACTTTAACTTTGGATTGCCGGTTATTTTCTCAAGTCGAACCAATTGGCTTCGTTCGTCCGGAAAAGAACACAAAATAACAGACCGGTCGCGGTGACGGGGGATCAATGAGGGCGAGAGGGGTCAGGTCGCCCTGGTTCTGCGGCGCGCGCCGGAAAACTAAAACCTAATTAGTACGGGAGGGGGAGGGGGAGGGGGGGGGGTAGCCTAATTTCAAGTCCACGCTCGTGTGACCGTACTCTCTGTTTACTTTTCGGGGAACCGTATATCGGTGTACCGAAGCGAGAGCCCCGCGTGAGTTCGGTATACGGCCGGGTTTCATAATGAAAACCGTGGCGCATTGCGCGTGAGGATATATATCTGCACAAATAGCGATCACCTGCTTCGCTTGGCCAAAGACAAACAAACTGGTTGGTATCCACACTTGTGGCGCAAACGTACACACACGCTCGTTCACGTACTGTACTATGGCAGCCCGGTTTGTTGTGTGTACCGAATTGAATTCGGCTCTTTAAGTTTCACGTCTGGTTTTGGCTCCACCGCCGACAATACCACCAACTCGGGACAACCGTACACCATATGGCCCTCACTCCTCTACCAATAACATCAGGAAGTTACGTGCAATTAAAATAAACACGGGGAAAAAGTGACCGAGATTCATTGTTTTGTTTTGGAAACTTCATTTTCTGGTTTGCAACTTGGCTATCTTGTTAATGACAATTTTTGGGGATAAACACAAATTACTTTTTTTTAAATTAAAAATTCACTGAAGTGACGGGTCACAACGTGAGAGCCACATATTCACCAGTACCCCGAGCCAAAGCCCGCGCCGGGAATCGAACCCGGGACCGCCGAACTACAGTAATTACAGTATTAGATATGTTTAATAACTATATATAGGACGATGCATTCCAAAAACACAAGTCAAAACACAACATTCCAGTAGAACAAATTCTAAACTTTCAAACTAGTTAATATTATGATACTATGACTCTTCACATACCAGAATTAAAATACAGATTGCAATTACAATAGAGAGTACAACAGAGGGTACTCATATTTTTTAGTTCCCCATCACTGTAAGTACAGGACTACAGGCGTTTTTTATTTTTTGTTTATCTCCTTGAAATGCTATCAGATATATCCAAATTCCATTTTATGAGGGCCGAGAAGCATCTTGAACAACTTTGTCTTGCGACAAAGCCAATTTTTAAAAGCCAAAATAATCCTTGTTAGTTTCTACAGCTACTGGTCACCCCGACTGTAGAAGCATTCATCGCCAATGAACAACCACGATTTGCGCACCTCCCAATTCAACCCAGTCTTTAGAGGACAGTATAATTAGATTTTATGCGAGAATCACAACGGCGCCTAAACAGCATGTTCCATTTTGGCAACTGTTTAGCCTATTGTGTGGCCGGAATAGACACAAATGCGTCGCCGCCGCTTATCCACCACCAAAACGGGCGTAGGAAAATAACGGAAAGATGGCGCCATGATCGCCGACTGCAGACCCGCGCGAATCGGATGCCGTAAAACGGAGCGGAAACGACGGCGGCGTTTCGAAGCGAGCGCGTCGCGGACGTGGCAACCATTGGACATTTCCGATAACGTCGGAAATAGTCGGTTTCAAGGAGAAATATTGTTTTACAGACGAACGAATGGGGGTATGGGGTGGGTGGGAGGTCGTCTACACCGCCCAAGTGGGGGGATGGGAAATAGCTCAGGTTTTTGAGATGGGATTTTGAGCGTTTGCGGAGCAGGCAAAGGGTCAGACTACGCTGAAAATATCCTCTCCAGATCCAACTCCACCATCGAGAACGTCACGTCAGTCATCATGTCGGTCATGTCGCATCATCATTTCGAAAACTGAACTCTCGTCGTATCCATGCAACGATTTCATATGTACGACTCGTCGTAGTCCAGTTGGTTTGGCAACTGACGGTGGCTCGGCGGTCACGGGTTCGATTCCCGGCGCGGGCTCTCGAAAATTTCGATCCCGGGGTACTGGTCGTGCCACTCGCATAATGCTTAAGCATCATGAGGGGTACGTAACGCATGTAGTGCGGTTGACTGTTGTAACTGTTATGACTGATATAAATATAAACTGATTTTTTGTATTTCAGTTGCTGCACCAGTTTAGACTCATATTTTTCTCTGTAAACTAAATTCATTTCAATATTTTATCAACATGAAATTGCCATACGTCAAGCGTAATTTAGGCCTGTATTAGAAAGTTCTAATTAATAAAAGTATGCCAGATATGTTGCGAGATTGCGTGGAACTTCTAACACTTCCGGCATAACTTCCGATGAAAATGAATTTATGTTCAGATTCGAATAGAAAAACAAACCCCATTTTATAAATAGAATCTTGAATTCCTCTGGTATTAAAACACTGACACTTAACTGTCATGTACTGAGCTGCAAATCCAATCGCCCATTGAGAATCAACATTGAAAAAAGATGGACGATTGAGAAATCAGATGTTTCAGCAATTGGCAACGTCAATACCAGCTGTACAAGAGTTTAGCCGAGTACTGTACCACAGGTCTCCGGCAGAAGTATAGTATTCACGCGCATGTATTCAATACATGTATATTTTGGCAGATCCACATATGGAGTGGGGTTGGGTACCGCTGTCATTCGGGGGGGGGGTGACGGGGAGGTTGGTGGAATTGGATGACGCGAGCAAGCATAAAATAAGAGACGCGGCTGGAATGGTTGCGGGGGAGAAAAATAGCGACTGCATACGCTGATCTGTCGCTGCGCCATATTACGTGAATCGGTTTAGGTTTACATGGTCCGTCGACGTTAGTGGCCGAGTGCGGGAACGTTGATTATATCTTTATGCCGGAAAGAGGAGAATGGGACGGGCCGACCGCATCGACGCTCGCGTGTAAACGGCTCCGCGGGACTTCAACGTTTACGTCCGCGTCCGCCTCCGCCTCCGCGTCCACGTCCGATATATATATATATTCTTTCACTGCGCCGGGCGTCACGGGCGCTACGAACCTTCCCGTTCTGGTACAACGCTGTCTCCGGACAGATATTCCACCGTGTCCTCGCCGTGATGATACGTGTTCTTGTGTCCATGAGCCAAATCCCTGTCTCCATGGAGCTCCCCGCTCGATCACCCCGGGTTCGATTCTCGACGCTAACGCTAATTTTTGAAGCACCCGAGGTTCTGGAAACGTTGTGTAACATCGTAACTATACAGCATAACCCTTTAACTACTCTTCTCTGTATTCCTTCCGTAATGAAATGATTGCAACCATGTTTACTGTTAATAAAATTCAAATAATAATGCAATTATATGGAAATGAAGTAACGCAAGTAATGAAGTATTCTGCAAACGAGTTAGTATTTTAGAAGTACTTTTGCTTTACAGCTGGCGAAAAAAGTCAATACAATGACACAGGCCTCAGGAGGATAGGCCGGATTTATAGGGGACGGATTTGTAAGCACCTGACTGGGTCAAGGGCACATAGACCGTGGGGTCATCAAGTGAGTGGCTATGGGGTCGCTGCTCGTGCCAATCTCGGGAGGTGAAACGAAGTGATACAGTTCGGGATAAGAGGTCTAAAAAGGCATTTGCAGTCTCGTTAGGCGGTGCGGCTTAGTCATCCCCCTTTGTCTTTTATAATTGAAAACTTCAAGCCACCGCTCTTCCAGTCAGATAAGTCATATTTGCAATTACCAAAATAGCTTAAAGACGGGCTCAGTTGTCAGATGCTCGGGAGGGAATCGTATTTCAAGACCTTTCGTTGAATTGTTAGATTTTGGAAGCCCTACTTGTTTGTAAGTAGTCTAACTGGATCGCAGCACAATAATAAGCAAGGAGACTTGCACAACTTCTTATCGTATCGGTGGCAATAAGCACGTAGAATTAGACAATGAGTAGCCTCAGAGCAGAGGAAATAAACTGAGGGATAAATTGTTTAAACCCGTGTGATTGAGAGGTCAATAAGCCAAGCCGAGTTTCAGTCATAGTCCTGCACAATAATGAAACCAATAATTCGTCTCGTTCTTGACGAAGATAATTGGTAAAAACCGGAAATAGGAAGTCTTAATTTACTTGACCATAATCCATCAATTAATTCATTAATATATAAATAATAATGAAATAAATTCATGCTGGGATTTCTTGAATTGCAAACAAGAGGCTCTGTTGGTGCTATAGAAAAACGTTGGCTAACGTGATATTTTATTTCGATAGTTTCACATGATAAAATTCACCGCTTCAAATGGTCAACATATCAAAAACATAAAAACATACATGACAACGAATTGTTACATAAAAATGTAGCTACATCTTTACTTTTTAAATGGCGATTACCATTTCCATTGAAACGTCAGCAGCTTTAACTAATCGTATTCTGTTCTTCAATAATTGAGCACGGGACGAATAAACTCTTATTTGTACCAGAAACCGATATTTTATTCATTGCACTATATCTATGGACTTGTTGCCGAAGAGAGACATCCCCATCACCAACAGGCTTCGTCGTTGCGGTTTTTCCTCCCGCATGGTTTGTGTCGCTCGAGAAACTGTTTTCGGGATTAAGATTTAGGAGTGTGTGTGTGTGCGTGTGGGCCTGGGCGCCGTCAGAGCGACGCAATAAACAAACAGGCGCGTCAGCCATCGCAAACATCCGGGTTCGACAGATGTGAGACGCATCACGTTTGGTGACCGCCAGAGTCAAACACATTTCGCCCGAACGATGGAGGGACGACGTAAAAGAAGAAGGAAGAGGAGGAAGAAAAAAAAAGCGCAACACCTGATGAAAAATGAAGAGATTGGTGATCTGGAGGAGCTGCTGCGTGTCGACCTCTACAGGGAGGCAACGAGCGCCATTTGATTACGAGTTGTGATCGTGAGTTTGTGGGGGGCCAGCTGGGATACGCGCACCGGTTTCAGTATTGAAACGCAACCCCATGTCTTGGTGGATCACGTAGTCTTTCATTTTGCAGATAGGCACGATCGATCCCTTCTGTACCTCAACACCCAATATAGATTTTTTCTTGGTCTTTGACATTTCTTAAGATTATTTTCTGCGGGTTTTGATATTAGTACAAAAAGAAAAAACATTCTTGTTGATCTAAATTGAATGAATTTTTCATTTTGTCCGTTGACTCATTCTCCGTTGTATGAAATGACAAGATATAATCAAGATCTAAAAATAATTTTTTTTAAATAAGATGTAATTGAAATTCAAATTAAAATTGAATTACGTATATACTCTTACAAATATTTAATTTAAGAGAGCGTGGCTGGTACTTCTATATTATGATACTCGTAAATTCGTATACTCGTAACAATTTCGTAACGTGAATTATTTTTCGCAGGAAAATGTCTTGTGAATTTTGAAAAAGAGAGACTTGTAAAGTGGTTTAACGGCAATTTTTTTTAAAATCTCTGTGCCGCTGGTTGCCAATCCATTTCCCCGCCTCCACGGACTCCCGACTTTTATTTTCTGCGGAGCGCGCGCAATTTTCTCGAATGTCAAATCTAGATGAATTTTCTGATTTCGAATATATCAAAAGAAAGCGCCGATTCATAGTGGGTTCACTCAAAGGCAGCGCTGAGATTACGTCAAAAGACTACCCACACCACACACACACACACACACAAGCTCACAAACTGGAGAAAGAGCAGAAAAAAGGTGGGCCCATTGGATACATTTAGCGAGCTTCTGGTCCGACAGAGCTGTTCAGAAAGAAAAAAAGGTGGTGTGGGGGGGGGAAGAAAAAAAAAAAAAAGTAATTTGGAACACCGGGGGAGCAGTAGAACGCTCTGCGGCGCGGGGGCTACATTTTTCTCGGTTAGGCCTGTCGGCGTCGCGCTCTGCACGCGTAATACACGTGCATACGCGCAGACAGGCTGGCAATGAGGGTCGCGTACGGTGGGTGACATACGGGAAAGAAGAAGCAATAGAGAGCTAGAGAGAGAGAGAGAGAAAGGAAAAAGTTTTTATTACATCTCTCGGCACGCGTTTAGACAACGGAGCGCCAAACGGTTCAACTGTGAGAGGAAACCATGTTTGTTCATACTCGCGAGACCCTTTTCCCCCAAACCACATAAACGAATGTGAAAGAGTTCTGGTTACTAGAAAAAAAACCTTTGTGGAAAAATAAAAAACACAGCCCTTTTTTCACAGTCGAACTTTTAAAAAAATCGGTCCTAAAATTGATGTATCCCTGAAAATCCAGAAATTCAAACGAACCCTTTGCGATCGATTCCACAATAATTTACAGATGAAAACAACATATTGAATAGTTGTGTAAGAAGGTCAAACAACGAATTCGCACTAAAAAACAGGAGACGACACTATAAATTTGACCACCTCAGGCTCAGTATTTCAGGTATAATCTGCTTAGGTATGGATCTATAATGTGTACCTGATATCGTACAGGCACGAATTCCACGACTTGACTTCCATTCCGAATAAAGGCGTGTTTAGGAATTTTTCTTGCCCGAAAAATACCAGTGGTGTCGGTCGGGAATCGAATCCTCGACACCGGTACAGATGGCGAACACACTCAATACAATGCCACACGATGTGTCATTTTATATTAGGCGTATTTTTTCGAGAATCAATTTGCGAAAGCGCTCATCGAAACGCGTGCCCCTAGAAATCTTGTTGCGAGCAACCAGGCACAGCTTCGGTGTATTCAGTGATTGCAAACCACTTGGCGCTCAATGGCAGGGAATAGATAATGGCCGAACCTTGACACTTAGAACCCCGAGGTCTTTCAAGATAGCGAGAGAAGACGAATTTGTGAGTGCCGTGTAAAAAGGTGTGTCGAGGTTTGCCAGGTTGCAACTGCGGCTTTAGTTTCTCGATTTGTTACCAGGTGGCGTAAGCCAGTTTGCCATTTCCATGGACTAACACATTGAATTTAAATATATATATGTATATATATATCTTGGACATTAAAAAAATTTCGTACACTTAATGGAAAGATAATTTGCAAAACAAGAGAAGCATATATTTAAAAGAAACCCGGGGTCCTGTCAACAAGAGTCCGCGCAGTCAATCAAACGCAGGAAATTGCCAGCGGAGCTATTCACGAAAACGGATACAAGAGAACATTTGGTATCCGTGGAGTCAGTTTCGGCTACATTCATGCCCTAAAGGAACTGGAACTGGATGAGGATAACATCCACCAGAATGGTAATTAAAAGTAATTAATACTAATGTGGTTGAATTGTTCCAGAACGATTCTTACGTAGGTGTTGCATTCGTCTCTTTGGATCACACCGAACAAAAACGAGTTGGTTGCTGGTGCAAATTTGCGAATACTTTTAGAGAAGAAAAGAAAAAAGGATTCCTCTCCACGTGGATGCTCGCCACCAATATGCAACCATCCACCTACAAAAGGGCTCGCTTTTTTTCGTCTTCTTCAGGAAATACACGCGAACGATAACAGCGCAGTTGCCCGCCGACGGCCATGTTGCAGGCGCCAATGAGAGAGAGGACGAGAAGTGGAGGGCGGCGTGGGTGGCGGCTAGGGAGGAAAAAGGCAAGCGTTGCCAGATTTGGTTAGTTGCCGGCGGGCGCACCAATCTTCTTCTGTTTTACGGAACACGATTGAAAGTGTATGCAAACTCACTTCTTTTGTATGCTCGCTTCCCGCATCTGTGCGTCGACACCAGCGCTGTCGACGGACGAAATCGTAATTCGGGCTCGCTTCACACCAGCCCCGACCTGCGCCATGAATGGTGAGAAATGCTTGCCGACTTAATATGCGTCGATCTATAAAATCGTTTATAGATTTGTCGATGTCATCCTTTAATTGGAACTTTAACTCCCACTAAAAATTATATTCGTTGAAGTCTTATCCATCCAGAGTTGCTCCGAGATTGCTGTCAGAAATTTTTAAAATTTAATTATAGTAAGGTATTCGGACTTTTAAATGGCTGCTAAGGAGGCTTAACATCTGCCATCTTGAAATCCCCAAGGGACGACCAGGCAATTTTGCCTAGCCTATGCCAGGCATTGATAAGGATATTTACGGGTCACACGGCTTTACTTTCATTTCGAAGGAAGGTATACGTTTGAATTACGCTCGCCAGAAAGAATTATGATGTCTCCGATGGGAATTGAACTAGTGAACATGGTGCAACAATTCGACGCGTTAACCATGAACCTCACGGTTCCTACTCTGTAGATCATATGCTGCCTTCGATTGTATTCTACACATCAATTAAACTTTTTTTTTAAACTTTAATAAGAAATATGCGTATAGTTATTATTTCTTGAAAATGGAACAGAAATATACTTAAATAAATTAAAATTTGCGGAACTCTCCAGCAAAGAAAACGTCATGAAACAAGTAAATGACTTCTCGTTGCTCGAGGGTCGATCAAGCAAAGTGGAGCGGTGCGAACGGCGCCTCACCAGCGCTCATCAGCATCACCCCCAGCTGAGCTAAGTTTCTCATCTTCGTGCGATCAGCGCTTTTCTAAAGCGGATCACACTTCCGACTGAAAATAGATCGTCATTTCCTACGCCGTCTAACATGGCACGCAGGCAACAAACGACAGCGAACCCGCCGACTCGGAAACATCCGCCACGACAAATTGGCTCGCCCATCACTGGCACAATGAAATCACAATGGCCATAGACGACGAGCCTCGCGTGTATCCGTCGCATTGGTCCGTCCCCCCAGTTCCGCCACGTCACGCCGCTTCCCGGCATTCTTCTCACCGGTCCTCCTCCCACCTCCCCCCCACATCCAGTATTGCAACTCTACGCCTACGGGCTCGCACACATACATCCACCCCATGTATATCTATATATATTGCAATATATAAGCGTACGTCTATACAGTGCGCGATTCCGATAACAACACACTGGTAGCAGTACGATTATAAACAAAACGAATTACTCGCCGCGCTGACAAGTGTTCGCGAATTGGAAATGTGGAAACACTCCGGGAACGAACATTTTCTATTAAATAAAATCGGAAACCTTTTCTCGCGTTCACTCGCCTTTCTCCATTCTGCATGCGCCCACCGTCTCTCTACAGTATACATGTATATAACGTCTATATACATATATATTCATGTACATGAATTGCATGTTGTGCGTAGTGACGGAACCAATTTATTCGCAGGTGTGTGTTTGTGTGGGTACTTGCATGGATGGGGGGGGGAATGTGTGGCGTTTCCAAGAATTATGCACTGTAATGAACAGCGCTATACGTCAGACGCTATAGTGGTGTTGTATGTAAATGTGGTAATTTGTCAGTTGACATCCGAAATTTCCAAGTCCCCTAGCGGGAAGTAACGTAAACGTTAACCTGCTCTGGTTGGATCAGAGCACTTGTATATAAACTCTTGCCTACTCGTGGAAGGATTGTTGGCATTGGAACTGACGTCGAATCCTGCGATCAGCAATAGGAATCGGATAGTTATTTTACAATTACAATTACCGCGTGTCCTGTGTCGTGCGTTGGGTCACGTCGCAGCATCGGCGAGTTTGAGTTTGGTCAAGTGGTGGACTGCTCATCTGCTAGGATCCGTCTTGAAATCAGATTAAAATTCGATCGGTCTGAGTTCGAGTGCCAGTCTGGGAGGAAACTTATTAGCAATCGTATAAATTGACATGCTCCACACAGCCCTTACAGCTATTACAAAATTGTTGATTGACTGATTGCTTAATCAAATCACGAACGCATCCTTTGATTTCCGGTTTTCAGTTGAAAGAGATCACTCGAACATTATTATCCCATAATTCATTCTAAAATCTGAACATGTTCGGATAAACCTATCCATACAATGCCGACGAGGTTTTCAGTTTCAGGTCGGTGGCGCGTAAGGAAATTATTCATTTAGGAGAAAACCGTCAACCTAAATAAATCTTCACGATCATCAACTACTGTACAGTGAATGGTCACGTGGTGTATGCGCTGCTCAAACGAACGCGCGCAGACCCAGTACTGGAAGGGTGAGCGTCGGTCATTCTCGACAAAAGATTTTTCCAACCGATTCTCCCACCACCACCACCCCACCACCACCACCACTCCTCTCCTGCTCACCCCCACATGAACTCGGGCGAGCAGGCGATATTAGACTTTCAATAAGTGTTCCAGACAGAGTGGAACAGCAGCTGTCACAGACCTGGGTGACGCTGACGGTCGAGGAAATGCAGGAGAGAGAGAGAGTGAGAGAAGGAAGGAAGGAGAAAACCGAAAGAAACGCATTTCCAGTTTAGAGAGCAAAATCGAAACTTCGGCCCAGTTATAAACCCGATGTACACTAAAGCTCCATTTACACGATTGAACTTTTCACATGTTTGCTCCTGCGAATTGCCGAATTATTAGAATCTAGCACTTCCATGTCATGAATGATTTTGGATTAACGTATGGGTGATGACACCGAGGAGTTAAATCAAAACAAAAATGACGACGACTCCATGGCGTCAATATAAATGCTTACTTCAGAAATACCAATTTTGACTAAATTTGGGTGATGAATTTTGATAAGATTTTCAAAATTGAGTGTTCGTGTTAAAGTGAAGCCTAATATCAAAACTCGAGACAAGCGAACTAACTGATTTGGTATCGGGGGGTCCGAGGAGAAGAAAAAGTGTTGTGCAAAATGGCAGTCCACATTCGCATGTCCCCCGCCTGTACGTGTGGGGCTCTGGTGCGGCCCCTTCCGCAACTCTGCTCATACATCTCCACATCATAAATGATTGATTGTTTGCATTAACGAAGCAATCCCCAACGAAAGAAGGACACGCAATTATCAAAGGCCCGGTTAGGTTCGCGGAGCGCTTGCTGGGATATGGCTGTGGGAGCACTCCTCTCGTATCCACCCACCCTCCTCCCCCATCCACTCACCACCCCCACTGCGACTACGCTATTTCACTATCCTCCCGAAACCACAGACCAAATCCGGGCTCAATCCAAGATCATTTGCGCATACGTTCAAAAGTAATTGTGCAAATCAGCGCAAAATAAATCGATAGATAACTTTGATTTTATTCTATAAAATATAATATTCAACTATGGATCTGTATTATTACTATGGCAGCGCTTGATTATCGCTGTAACGTCAGAATTAAAATTAAAATGTACGAAGCAAATATTCATTATCGTGGCTCAGTTTGATAATGGAACAAGCATTACCACGAATCTCAATGCAATTGTTAGGAATACCTTGAAATGATAGGAATTTGGTTTGTCTGGGGAACCGGGATTTCAGCATTAGAAATACTGCATACGGTAAAATGCTGACATGTATTAGCAGATTCGTTGAATATGGATTAGTATTTTCAGCCATAACATTGGTTACCTCCTTAATCTCCGAAAGATGCGATCGGAAACAGTGTCAATTGGTTAAGACAAAGTTACAATTGGTTGAAAACACTTATGAAAACTCTTAGTGCATCTCTCTCTGGAAACCTATTTTCGATGTCCAATGTATGGTGGTGGGGGTGATGTAGGGGTCTCAATAAGATATATGCAGAGACGCGTGTGCACGTTTCAAAGGTAGATGTGGCACCAGACGAGCCGCCTAAATCCGTTAAAGTTGACAGGCACGTTCGTGCGCGAACGCTTGAACCCGGCTAAACACTCTCAGGAAACAGCGGTGCCCAATTAATTTACAATTTGCTTTTCAAAAAATATCCCCCATCTTTTTCCTGTCTAGGCGTATGCACCTTGCTCAACGAGAAGGAAAATTCAAAATGATCTTTCGGCGCTTAGCAGCACCGCGGACGTGAACAGACGCGCAAAAGCCAGGGTCACCAGAACTGGCTCGGGTCATTAAAGCTGATAGTGTTTTCGCTCGGCCAGACTATTGTTTCGCGTCGATGCTAAAGAAGATATACTTCAGAGTAGTTGGATGACAATAATTAACACAATGTTGTTGAGGCTTCAAATATGCCTTATCGCGTCGAAGTCGTCGTCCGAAAATGTCTTGAAGAATTAGTGATCCTTTCTTGTGCACCAAATATTTCCACATGAAAAGGAAATACATCCAAAATTACATATTATTTTTGATTATTCTTCAGTTCAACTGTATTGAATCCAGGAAATTCTGTTCCCTAGTAGGCGCCTTCGCACCATGTAAGGGGGAACATCCTCATCATTATCCTGGATCGAATAAATGAGAGATTGCGCCAGGAATCGAATCCGTTTTTTAACACATTACAATTACAAATTTTACCCGAAAGCAGCCCCCCAAGAGAGGGGCCTATGGTGGGCGTCGAAAAACCAGTTGGGACAGAAATGGATTTATTTTAAAATGGGAATGTCCTTGTCACCAAGTAAAGAGGAGCTGTTGTGGTAGGTTGAGGGGAAATCATTAATAATCATGGGTCCCATTCGGGGCTGCTTGTGGGTACATATTGTAATTAACATAGACAAAACTAATTATTGACTGCTGGTGATCAATCTATTGCAAGGATTCGGTTTTCAGCATTTTCGATACCCTATTGAAACGCTTTCCTGCATCGCAAAGGTGCTGGCAATGTTTGCAAACATTTTTCAAAGGGAGGGATGAACTTTGAAAACTCATTCCTAACCATTTCAGTGTTCAATGAGGGTCCAACATAGGTGACATCATCAGTCTAACGACACATACTAATGGGGACGACACCACCAACTTAAATTTAATAAGAGAATAAAACTTTATATATACAAGTTTTGAAAGTGCCTTGAAGGAATCGAAAAAAGTAAACATAAAATTTATTTTCTAGACTTCTCTTATTTGCTCCACAGTTTTAAACTATTTATTCAACCAAAGAAAATAAATCGATTTCTATTTTGAGCAATTGAAAAATGATAAGACGGTCTACTAAATGTGTATAGATCACTCAGAACATCAACATGTTGCTGCTCACCAAAGCAGGTTTCTTCCGACGAATACGATTTTCATTTGCTCGAAATACTATTTGCAGGGAAACGCAGGAACTTGTCGGTCAGCAACTTTGGTTTCTGTCGCTTATCGCAGTTAAATGATCCTGAGACCGACCGTGCACTGACTAGAATATATTTTGATTTTTGACATAATTTAGACAGTCTTGAAACAAGAGTCGTTCCAGACCCCCGACTATCGATAGAAATTTTCGCGCGATCGCCAATGGAGTCCAGGTAAGTGCTCGGTTAAGGCTGGGATCTCAAGAGTACAGTACCAAGTGGAAAGATTCGCATCGCCGTTTCTCCAGGGAGAAAAAGCCACGGAGGCAAAAGAGCGCGAGATAAGTGTGCCGGCGGCGCGGCGCCCTCACTTAACGGAATTAAAAACGGGGCGAGGTGAAAGCAGACCCTTCCTCCATCACTAACCCCCCCCCCCACACACACAAAAAAAAACCCTCCGCAGTCGTCTCTCCACAGTGATCCCTCCTTCACCCTACACTAACCCTTCAAGGTTCACTGCGATGCTCTACTGCTAACACCTGACACACCTTCACCATACATCGATATGCAAACGCCGTGCTCTTCCTCTCTTTCCCTAGGCCCAACCACGCTCACCTAAATGAAGTGCGTCAAGGAGATTCCACCCTTATCTTAAAGTAATTTCTATTTTGATTTCTTCGAGTGGTTACAACTTCGGTGCTTTCTCCATAATATAAAAACACAACACATCCTTCCCTGTTGCTCAATCGTCTGGGAGTGTCCGTTAAGTTTCCGGAATTAGGTTAATAAAAAATAATGGATTTGTCGATTGTAGTGATATGAGATAAATAAATATGAGCAAATCTTACGAATCACAAAAAACATTTCCATTCCCGGAGATGAGTTATTTCCAACGTTATGCATGCGTGCATATTACCCTAGTCACGGTGTGACCTTGCTGAGCTTGCGTGAGAAATCTTAAGTGTCATTGAAAAGGTCAATTGAGTTGCCATCGAGCACATTCTAAATCGTTAAGTTGAGTTTAATTGAGTTTATACCACAAGCGCCGATCTGTCGTTAAAACACGTCGAAATACTCTCTCGTGAAACACTCTCGTACGTGAGTTTAAAATCTTCGGCGTGATCATTTGAAATCTTTCCTTGCATGTTCTCGTAAGACCAAAACAAAATAGCATTTAAGTGTAGATATGCTCCTAATGCAAATGGAATTCAACCATATGAGATCTGTCCGCTTTGCCTGTAGGCTTCTACCTGATTTGTCTAGATCTTCATGTTGAATATTGGTGGGGGTGGGGGGTCAATTGCATTTACCCGCCGATAAGGCCAGGCTACCCCTCCCGGTATTCGTCGATCATGGCCCGAACGCACTGATGAGTCCACGCGACTCAGACGATCGTTCAATTTCCTAAAGTGCACATCTACGAATCGCTCGCATGCACGGATAAGTTAGAGGAAGCACACACACAGCAAACGGTATGGAATAGCAGGTCTATTAGCATTTGCCCCATGCTCGTGGTTAGAAAAGCGACTGTATGCATGGATTATGCATCGCTCAGATCAATAAGTATTGATCGGCGGAGAAGTAGCATTGAATACATCCCGGAATGGGACAATATTTATTATAAAGTAATCGAGACTGCAGAAGTAAACGAAATAGTTCATTCAACCGTGCATATAGGCAATATTGTTAATACGATATTGCAGCAACTCAAAAAACAGGTATAATATTTAATGAACCTATGAATCGCAAAAAAAAATGTATAACATAATTTGAGGTTAGAGAATTCCGAAATAAAATAATTTGCTCGTATTGTGTGTTGTGTTCTGAAGTAGGCGTTCAACGAGCAGCGAGTTTAACGCAAAAACCATAGCGACTTTATGTACCACAAGTTGTGCTCGCACCCTGCCCAGAGTCATAAAAGGTTAGGCGAGATGGCCTCGCCCACCATAACCGGATAGAAAGAGGATAACCGTATAAAAATTCAGGTTCACGGCCGCGAGGCGGGCGAAATGATGATACCGGTTACTCATAACAAAAGAGTGCCGACACTGTCTTGAAGCAGTACCGTACAGAATCCAGAATCTTGGTCCCCTCCTCCCCCACTCCGGGCTTACGGGGGGGTTCTCATAGCGAAACAGAGATTTCTACGGCGGCAACTTTTCATCCTGGACGCCCAGGATGAGGCGATTTTTTAAAGAGGAATTTCCACGCTGAAGCAAAACTACGTGCGGATATTGATGGGTTGCTGAAGCTCGAGACTGAATGTTACGTCGTGTAGACGGCACATCCGAGGCGCTCGCTCTCTTCAGACGGATGCCACGACCGACCACGCCATCCAATTACGAAAATTGTTTGCTTATGCAAAACGATATGGGCGACCGTAAAAGCAAAAGGTAAGGCCGAGTGGGATGGAGGAGGAACGGATGCTACTGGCGTGCGCAACATATAACTTGAGTATGGGGGGTGGGAAAGGCGGGATTGGAAAGTTTGTGGGTGGAAGAACTAAAATATGCGCAAACAGTGAATGGGAGCACAAATTATGCCCAAATAGAGAAACAAACTGAACCGCTAAAGAGTGGAGAGATAAAGAACACACCTTTTTTTCAACACAAACCAAACCTCCTCAGATCTCCTGGGCGCTGCTGGATCACGCACCCAAGCTAACTGGATTGACCGAGATTCGGCAATTAGCAGAGAGGTTGGCGACACCAATGTCGTTTACCGGAAACGTGACATCGTCAAAAATTCACGTTGGACAACTTAAAAATGTACCGAGATTTTTCTTCTTCGGATGGTACCGGGGTCTCAAGAGAATATTTAAATTGCTCAACCTCATCGCATCTTGCTTTTAGCAAGCGAAAAGAAAAACAAACGCGGAAAGGGAATTCATTTTTTGTTCTTATGGGAACATTGTACATTGTATATTTGCAGATTGTTTTCTAGCATCAATTTCGCATGGGACTTCATTACCTCCAATAGCCAGACACGTTTTGATAGCAAAAAAGAAAACGATAAAGGCTTTTGCAAAATTTCCATATTCGTAGTGCGCCAGCCAAATATCTGGCTAACTTGGCACGAATGTATATTTTAAAAGCAAAAACACTCAACTATGTATAGCTTCACAGGTAAAGACTCTTGAGTCCTCAAAACAAAAGTTCTCTTACAAAACGCATAGCTTGTTTCGATCATTCCGATTTGCTGCGGCAAATGATAACCATACATTATGAAGATACATAAACATTTCAGCACAATTAAAAATTAATTTTAAATATTTGAAACTGCGCAAAAATAGTAACGCGTTCTCAAAGAAAAAATTTAATATTCTGTCACCAGATCACTTAAGCTGGTTGTCGCTGATGTCGGAGACATGATTGAACAGGCGAAGACAAAGAGAGTAAAAGATGTAAGGTTACTCACAGTCAAGGTCCAGCGTGATGGTCTTGGAAACCGGAAGGCTGATGTTGTTGTTGGAGGCCTGACACGTGAAGGTGGCATGCAGGTCCTCGCGAGAGAGATTCGGAATCATCAAGTCACTCTTGATGATGCCGTCGGTGGTGACGTAATACGTTCCCTGTTGTAGCGCGAGTGATCGCCACCACGTCACACTAGGCAATGGACTCACTAAAAGACATAAACAAAAGAAACCAAGGCTGAGTATAATTGTTAACATTATACTGTATGATCGTGCATGCATGCGCACAAACTAATTAAAAGATTATTGCATTGCATCGTTGATACAATATTGATGATCGATCTTAGACATGAAATACCTTTGTTTGCGATATGGCGAAATGTATTTAACATATTTTGTTATGTCTCTAATAACTTAAGAAATGGTTATGACTGACTGGTTATGGACATTGGATATATTTGTTACTAGAAATTGGCGAAGCGTCAACAGGAACTAAACATCACAGGCATTTATTCCAGTCACAGGATGATACCGGCGCCATCTATTGATAATGGCAAATGTTATACTGACGGAATGATACGGACGAGCACACCAGACCAGCATCCTGCATTCGACAAACACGAGCAGACCAGAAACCGAGAGGTTAACAGCTCTGTTAACCCTCTCCAAGCGCAACTACTTCCTGTTCCCGCTGAACGTAATCGCAACGAGGCCAGTTCATAGTCTATCTTTTACACTTAACGTGTAAAATGTACGTTATGAGTTAGGCCTAAAATATGACATCTCGAGAGAAGAATAGGGCGGGGGACACAACAGCATGCGTGAACAGGGTTCGTCACGCAGCACCCGGCTGCGCATTATGGACCTGTCGGGTGATGGGGTGGAGAGAACCGGACACTCTTAATGACGGTTACACGCGGAAAAGATAAGGAGTAATGGCGAGACCAGTCGCGGGTGGATCTTGAGACCCGACGGAAGGAACAATTTTGCGGCAATTACGACCGTAATTACCATAAGCGCGTCGACATCGCCATATGTCGAAAAGGGTTGGATGTTGAGCAAGAGCCAGAGTGGCGCGCAATATTGGCTGGAATATCGCGTTTAATAGTTTAATAATTAATCAACGTTTAATTATTAATAGAAGATTATCTTATGCAAAAAGGCATTGCATATCAAACTCAGAACCTTTTACTACGATATAATAGTCGAACATGGATTTGTTTCACGGTGGCGATAAAACTCAAAATATGTGTTTTTCCGTTTGGAACGAACATTCAATCATCAACGTCAGTCGATTTTGAAAATTCAACATCAATTGGCCATACACTTGAATTCGATCCTACAATCGGAATGAGAGTTGTTCATCAATCAGATTTAATTTGACAATTTGATTATAGACTACTAGACAAATTGCTATCAAAATCTGACCGCATAAATTCAAAATGGCCTCATAAAGATCAAGTTGCGTTAGTTGATACAAACTTCGGTGATTCAACGTGACGTTAAACAGAAATTCGACACATTTCCTAATTTTTGAAAACATATTGTTTAAATATACATACAGAATATATCCAAATATAAACTTTAAAAGCATTAAGAGCGCCATGTCCATATGGATAAAAACAAATGGCATCGCAATCGCTTTCAGTACAGGGAATAAATAATTCGCAAACATTTCTTTCATACTATTTCCAGATTTCCCCGAATCGTGTGATGATTGGACGAGACTGGAGACGCACTAGGGCATTGATGTACGCGCCGCTGACCACACACTTTTAATTCCAAACGCCTCGATTGTCGGCCATCGACATTAACGAGCGCTCCTAGCCCACGGCCACTATGAACGGTGCGAGTCAGGCCTAATGCGCAGGCAGATGTTTTGCAGCGGAAGAAGCGGCTCAAGTGGAGCGGACAACATCGCGTCAACACAAAGATAACATTATTGCAAGCGCGGTCCGAGCGTTGGAATCATCTTGGAAGTGTGGTGGGGGGCTTAATTCGTTAATCACTCGAAGACAGTCGCCCCAGTACCCAGACCCGACCAGATCGGTGGTGACCAACATTTGTCGACTCACCCCAAAAACCAAATATTCATTTGTGTGATCCACACTTCAGAGTGATCAAATTTGTCTGACCAACGCGTCAATTTTACGTACAAAAATCGATTGATCTACTTGTATTTCGTCAGTTATTGGTTCATTTATAACTACAGCGGTTTGCGAGCCACCATTTACTATCCACTGACCTGTATACGTTCCATGAAGTGGTCTTAGAGGTCGTGACAAAGAGGAGATTAGCTAACAAAGAACATTGGATAAAGACTAAGCCACATATATGTCACGCCAACTTAGACTTTGTGTATCTAGGCCTACACCACATTTTATTTCGGAATGAATGGATTTGGCTGCGAGCGATTGAATCTTAGAATTGATTCCCTGCGACGAGTGTGAATAAATTGATGCCAATTTCTTCAGTAACTGACCACAATGGCGTACTTGGATCGGCCTGTACAAGTGTATCTGTCCAAATACGATTGCACCAGGAAATCAGTTGATCGTAGATCGATGATCGAAGAACAATCGAAATAGTAGTCATGCAGTATTGTGTATTGTTATGCTTTTGGATTTAATTCCATTGAACTTATCCAGGACTTCCGTTGAGGAATCAGGATTTGGAAAACGAAGCGCCACTAGAGGATACAATTGTAACTTATCGAATAAAGAAATGTGAGTCTTCTAGTGATAAAGCAAAACGCGCATAGCAACATACGTTTGGCTCATAGTAGAATTAGTTTTATTTACAAATAATTTAACAATTGGATATACTAGAAAAATATCGCAAGTAATACCGAATATATCGGCTTTCGATAAGATATTCTCGAGTTGTACAGTTGAGTTCGGACCAAAACAAAATATATGTTGCAATGACCTGAAGCCTACAATCATTCCACAAAGGAGACGGACTTTTGTACAATTCGTAATCAATTGCTCGCTTGACCGCTTGACACATTTCCCCCTTCTCCATACACGCGAAAGTGACACTATTAACTCGCATATGCTTCGTGACTCATTCACTTAACGGGTTTCCTGTCAAGACTATTCAATTATCTAAGACACTTTTTTCTTCTTCTTGACAATTGCTTTTAAAAGGTAATTTGTCTTCGACGACACTGCAATGCCAGAAGTGTGGCCAAATTCGATAAAGAACGAGAGACAGTCCCAAAAGAACAGCAACGGGTCAATGAACGATATCCTCTTAAAACAACTGCAATCAAAAATATAATAAATTGAATTTGGAAAGTTTGATAATTTACTAAACACCTCTACGTTAAAGACGGTTGTCACAATTGTTCTCGATTGATCGATTATTATACAAAAAGTAATTTAAAAAAATCGTTGTGGTATTATGCATAATTTTTGTTATTCAAACATGACCTGCAATTTGTAAACCTATTCTCAAAAAACCATAATATCTAACGTGCTCATTTAACAACATTGCGAAAAAAATTGTTAAGTATAAAAATACTTCAACAAACAAATAGAAAGAAAATTTGCACTGCTCGTACAAAAATGTTGGATGAAATTTGTGTCTCAGATGGATACCATGATTCACA
>JAQGBY010002460.1:0-22999 GCA_034698785.1 Mycogona germanica
TAAGCACTGAGAGGGGTACAGAATCTTCCTGTTGTGACCCGTCACTTCAGTGAATTAACAAAAAAAAAAAAAAAAAATTATTGACAATGCAAGCAATGGTTGCCTTGGCTATTCTGACGCGCCGCCACTGAGCAAGAGAAATTGGTTCGTGTGGTCGGTGCTGCCCTCTTCTGAGAAGCGATAGAAGCACAACGCAATCCCGTGACGTCATAGATAGACCCGAAGGCCGAAGACGAAGAGTCCGATTGGCGTCTGCTGTGTGTGGTGTGTCTGTCTTGTTATTTTCAATATTCGTGTTTCTGAGTCAGTATTTAAGAAATCTGGGTAAGTTTTTCACATTTTAAAAATACTTGGCGACGTATTAGATTGTCATTGAGTGCTGGGCAAAAATTATTCAGAGTGAATCGCCGTAAATTGGCTACAAACTGGGCGAATGGTCGACTAGGGGATCATGGCCCCTTGTCACTAACCATGTCAATCGAGGTCCTCAGGGTTTGGTTGAAGGCTTGAATAATATGCTGACCTCTTGATTAAAGATGGCCATAAAACTTATTTAGTTTTCTTACAAAACCTTGCTGTTTGCTTTTTACGAGTCTTTAGTTGTGCGTAGTGTAGGTGAAGATATGCCACGTACGGATTAAATTAGGCCAAAGTGACGAACGAGGTGTCATCAGCTGTATCTTGCGTTGAACTAGTAGCGCCACTCTCTTTGTGTTATACTACATTTTACATATTGCCATTGCATGTGATCTAGGAAATCTGGATCCATTTGATCGAAAAGATGCAGGCCCTGTCAAAATTATACAGAACGTCCTGCTGGTCTAATGGTTCATAATCTTTTCTGCAAATCACCAAGTTGTCGATATTCGAATCGATTTAGCTAGTCAATTAGCGAATTGGATAGTACAGTGACATGAGCACATTTTATATTATATAATCTTAATTTAATTATTTAAAATTATCTCAACTTTAGCATTTTGTTGCCTATATGCTTTTAATTTTCTATTTCAGATGCACGATCAGAACATTTCTGTTTACTTAAGCGACCAGGCTATTACACCTTGTAGTCAGCAATTCGAAGGGCTCAGTTTGGAAGCACGGTAAAATACATCGAGGAAAATGGTTGAAAATGAGGAGGATGCCAAGGATTTGCCTGAAGTAGTCGAGAAAGTTAAAAAGCCAGGTACGATATTCTGTTTTTTGTTATTAATATTTCCCTTCGCTGTAGTCACTGAACTACAGGATTTTCTGTACCCCCCTTGGTGCTTAGGCACAATGGCAATGGGCACATTTTCACCGGTACTCTGGGATCGAATAATCGAGAGGCCGCACCGGGAATCGAACCCGGGACCGCCGAGCCACGGCCAGTCGCAATACCGACTGGGCTACGACGAGTCATACATGTTGCAGCGTTACATCAAAATCAAGTAGGCTTCATCAAACGGAAACATCATATGCAGTACCAGCGAATTTGTTCTTGAAATAACAATCTGAAAGTAATTCTACGTATAGAGGATATTAGCATCTGTGGCCCTGATTTTAAAACATTTAAAAAAAATTATTTAGTGGAGAAAGTGAAGAAGATGTCGCTGACCAAGGAGGAACGTGTGGGCATCATCCTGCTGTGCGGCTCACGTAGCCTTCGCCAGACTGCCGAGGACTTCAACAAGGCCAACCCTGACCGCGAGAAGATCACGCACAGCTGCGTGTCCAAGGTGCTGGCAAAGTTCCGCGAGACCGGTTCCATCCTGGACAAGCCACACGTGGCTAAGAAGCGGGTGACGGATGAGACGACTAGCACCTACATCCTGGCCAAATTCTCCATGAATCCATCCTCGTCAATCCGCCGCATGGCCTTGGAGACCAATGTGTCTAAGACGTCGATCCGGCGCATCCTCCGTGCCAACCACGTTGTGACGCTGAGCACCATCGGAGCCGCCAACCATCATCACCACAACAATAGTGGCAACGGATCCTCAACCACCAACCCTGGGGAATTCCACACTGGAAATGGCTTTCCAGGTACCATGGCTAAAAAGAAGGCACCCAGCAAGCCACGTAAGTCGAAGGCCGCCATAGCTGCCGCCGCCGCTGCCGCTGCTACTGCAGCCTCCACAGTAACTACTCCCATTACCACTTCAACCACCATCAACCCTACCATCAACAATCATCATCAGGTGGCTAACAAATGGCAGCAACATCAGCAGCAACAGCAGCAGATGCAACAACAACAGCAACAACAACCGTCATCAAGCACTGGGCACAGTTACGGATCCATGCCCGACTTCAAAGACATGCCTACCAACGATTACATGCAGCCAGTGCCGGCCGTGTTGAAATCGCCCAAGCCTCACAAAATGGTAGCTGCCACCAATAACTGGAATGCACCATCTGTGGGTTACGGCTATGGCGGTCAGTTGCTGTATCCATCAGCCATGGGCTTCATCGATCCGATTCCGCCACAGTGAGGGGATACGATATATACGGAGGAGCTGTTGTATTTAAGAAAAAATTGCATTAAACATATTTGATTGTTAAATCTCTGATCACACAGGGCGATACTGATATATGGGTGAGTCTATTTATTAGGTGGTCGAATAGCTCCACGATGTGGAGTGTCAAATTTCCATACGGATCTTACGCTCCTGTGTAACCGATCGGTTAATAATCGATATGGTTAGTGCGCTTTTTTGCAGATGGCGTTTTTGTTGCAGTAGGTCTGTGGCCTCCATTCATAATGGAAATGTAGGCGTGCATTGTGAAGCGGCCCAAGCGAGCATTCTTGATTTCATTCTATTGTACAGAGTACACGTAGCCATAATTATGTGCATTGCCAATGGTCTTTTTTAATTTATATAACCATTTAAACTAAAGTATTTGGCTACACGTCAGGTGAACAACAGTGTGAACATTGCCAGCCAAAAAAAGAAAGCATTGGTGCGCTGAAAAGGTGCGCTATCTTTCCAAATATGATCCTACCCTTTTTCAAATCACTTAGAATAACATTGTCTTTAATTTGTCAACTTGTCAATTGGAATCATTCTTTTATTGCCATTTGTGAATAAGTTTTGACTTAATTTTTGAAGTTTTGACGAATAATTTTGTTTTCCCTACAAGAGAAAGACTATTTTTCACTTTATTATAATCCTTACATTGTTTTTAATTCTTGTATGGTCATCATTAGTCGCTACATGTGAGCGACATCATTGTAGTTTGATTCTTTAAATATGCAAAATGTTTTTGCATCTACAGTGTAATGTGATTGGAGTCTAATATTGAATAGCTCTGGTTTGTTTTACTAGGCCATTTCGTGGTTGGCTTGCTTATGTGTATGCCCTAACTTGATAATTGTCAATGTGTCGATAAATATAAATCTGTTAGTATGTATGTATAAGTGAATATATTTATTAATTATAACACAAGTAAATATCACATGAGCGCAAATTTTAAAATTCTTTGCTATGAGAGTACACTATTAACCATATGAGCGAGTATTTTTTCTCCACTTTTTAATCTCTAAAATCGATATAATGATTTTAAAAATTATGTGATTAGTTAATGGTTGTGGTTTTTTTAAATTTCCATCGTGTATACTTATATCTTGTAAAGTTTAATTTACATATGATTATATTTTCAAATTGTAAAAGCATACGTCTTAGTTGATTGGTAAATATTTTACTGAGTAGATAAGGTATTTTCTTTTTATATATATAATTTTTATATCTTTTGTAAGTATATGATTTATCAGTTTTTTTTATTAGTCGAAATCTTGTTTTCTTCATTATGAACATTTCCTTGAAGAAATAATAATTTTTCCGTCTATTTATTGGGGTACCCGTTTTGTGCATGCCCGTACCAATCACAATTTAATATGCTTTATTTTGCTTTTCCCCCTCAAATCGTGTATCTTTTATTAGTGGTGAGCAAACATTGCATAATCATTGTACAACTGCTTGATGAAAGATAATAGGTTTAGGGTCACTCTTAACTTTTCATTGATCGTATTTCGTCTATAGCTCATTTAAGAAATAAATATTTATCGAAAATGAAAATCCTTCGCTAAATTTAGTCATTTTGTGGGGATGTGATAAATACAGGGGGTGTGTCGCAATACAGTAAATCGAAACGATGCCGTGATTTTGTCATGTCAACGATTCTTTCTCATTTATTTATTTTTTAATTCATGGAGAAAAAAGAACTTACCTTTAAATATGTTTTGTGTGAATTGCGGAATATATAGAACTGTGAACTAATTCCCCAAAATGTAGGCATGTAAAATTATGAGTGGCGGTCAATGCGGGTCGCTGACACACGCGAGAAAAGCAACTACGAGAACGGTCAAGTACAAGAAATTCGCTTTGGTCAACCTCGTGACCTGGCTGATGTCACATGGCTTAGCGCCATTTGCACCACCTAGTGGTAACAGTGGCGCACCCACTGACCCCCTAACCAAACTCTGGGCCACCACTATGCTCCACCTCAGCACGGTGGCGACTCCTCGGAGGTGCAACTCCTCCAACATAAACATTTGTTTATCATGCACAACCTTGTAGCCGATTTTATGTGCAAACAAACTTACATTTTTGAAAAAGAAAATTAAACTAATTTTCAAAAAAAACAAAAACTGGAAAACAGTAAAATGATGTCTGATAGTATTTTAATCTGTCAGTTACAGAGTGCATAAAACACACGAGCTTTCGATCGTTAGGCCATTATCAAGTGACTGAGAAAATTATAAAATCCAGTTTCCAGTATTTTTTTAATTGGTTTAATTTTATTTTTTAAATAATATCTGTCTCGGCGTGTTCCTGAACACTTTCTATTTACATATTTTATCATTTCGTATTTAGTACTGTGGGGAAAATATTTGACACATTGGATTTGTTAAATTGATATAAAACATTAATGTGTTTATACGATAATACCAGTACATACATACATTTAAGTTAGAAAATACCAATGCCCATTTACCTAATTGCAAGGTCTGTTAATGTCGATGGGCATGCCAGATTACAGAAAGTTGTTAGAAAAGGCGTGTTCATCTGAATGAAATGATATTTTAATTAAGTACGTTGTCGCTGTGAGACGATCGCGTGAAAAGGTTGCGGTTGTAGTGTCAGTGCAATCAGTGGTTCCAAAGTGGGAGGTGCCTCGCCAGATGGATACCGAAAGTTGAATCGGTGCATGAGGCACGCAAAAAACAGGAACACCTCCATCCTGGCTAGCGGTTCTCCAGGACAGACACGGCTCCCTGTTAATGAATTAAATAAATTCATGTTTCACTGATGAATTAGTTTCATTGGTGATGTCAAACTACACCAGGATTCGATTTTTCGAAGGGGTTGGAATCCCCTGTTTCTGTGATTCAGAGCGATTCAGTGATTTTCCGCGCTTTGAGCTTTGCCGCTTTGTTATTATTTTCACGTGCTATAATAACGTCATGCAGTGGTGCTTCAACATGTTATTTTTATATTAAAAGAATTAGGGTTTTCAAACGTTTGACAATTGAAATTTCAAATTAAAAAAGGAATTGTCTTTAAAAATTCTATTGATCTATTCTTTTATTTGATTAATTTTGTTTTTAATAATGGTTTTTATTTGGTTTTTATATAGAAAATGGCATTTGGCCTTTTCTGAGCTCTCGAATCAACGACTTCACATTTACAGAAAACCATAAACGTTGTTTTAAAATATAATATATAAGATTAAGATAAGAATACGTTGAGGCCATTTTATTTTTAAATCGCCAAACTGCGAATTTTCTTACTCACCAACTGAAAACGGCATCAGCTGTTTCGGACGCAACACTTTTCCGTTTTCGTCCAGGAAGCGCTCTGGTCGAAAGATTTGCGGATCTCCCCAGTACTCAGGGTTGTGATGGATGGCGTAGATGTTTTGGAAGCAGAAGGTTCCCTTGGAAATGGTATGCCCTCTTATCGTCACCGTTCGATTGGGGGCGTGGGGGATTGACAGTGGCACCACTGAAGCGAAGCGGTGGACTTCCATCAGGGTAGCTTCGGTAAAGGGCAACCTAAAATCAGCCATGAGTCATCAACTTGTATTTAGAACTACTAAACCATAGGGTGTCGTGTGATGCAATGGATGATGAACCCGTTAGTTGATGAACTCGTTTTCTTCACGGTTCACAGTTTATGACTAACTAAGTCAGTCTAGTCTAACATTATACCAATCTGTACTGACAAATACCTAGGCCAGAAACTTAGGCCTTAATTTGTAAACAACCCCGTTCATTTAATTGACAATGTATCTAATGTAGCGCTGGTTTATCATTTTCACGAATCATAGAAATGTGCAAACAACGAAATTTTAACATATCTATGCTTGCACTTTATGGCATTATCACGGCCACTAATATTAAAATGGCGCCTTAACCCTCTGTATATAAGAAGTATTTTTTGTTTATAATTTCGCAATCATTCAGTTTGTGCCTTACTGCTGTCTATCGCTGTAAGTTGGCAGCCTTCCTGGTCCTATGACTCTGTCCAGTTCCTCCTGGACCTTCATCTGGATCTCCGGCCACACCATCATGTACAACATGCAAAAGGCGATTGTGTGTTCTGTGGTCTCTGCACCGGCGTTAAAGAAGTTATACATGACGCCTACCAGATACTTTCCTAAACAAATCACAACAATTATTCAAATTTGATAAGTCTCCTTGGTTATCGACCTATAGGCGGCTATAGCATAGACAGAACATGCCACTTGAACCGAAGGTTTCTGAGCACACGCCATCTAAGTGTAAGAATACATTGGCGTGTACAACTCTATATATATTTGTGAGATCTTTTAGGTTAGGCATTTCTTTTAGAGTTTGACATCTTTTTAGTCAGGAAAATCGGATTCATGCTTTTGGACCCATTTCTTGGGGTTCTACACTGTATTTACGTTGAAATGCGGAATCCTCTTCTTCCCCATTAGGGTGAGCCTTTATTTCTGCCAGGTAGGCATCGATGAAATTTCTGACCACTCCGTCCTTGTAGCTCTTAAGAATGTCATCAATCTCCTCTTCAAGAAAATCAATTACTGCAAAAGGATGAATCTGATTAGGCTTGTGTGACGGATCGGCAGTATCCGCCATATTTTTATATATTAATAAAAGTATTAACCCATAGCAGCTCTAGGTTAAAAATATTGCTTAGGTTTCTGAAGACCCTGTGTGGACAGCTACACCAGCTCCACTTGAGGAAACTGACATATAATATATTATGTTTTCAACTCATGAGATCATGGGCCCAATTAAATACTCAGTAAATTTTATAATTATATTCAAGCAATTCATGAGAGAATATGTATTCAAGAAACTATACATGTTTAGTCTAAATTTTTAACTGTAATCCTGTCTTAAAGGGAAATAATAAATATGTGTGTGGTGTTCATTTAAATTAAAATTATATTTATTTAAAAATTAATGGTTTTAAAATATATTTCGCATCTCTCAAGAAAAAGGGAACCAATTCTCTATCAATCTGGTGTTATTTTCTTAGCAGTTTGGTAGTCAGTACAAATTAAAACAAACAAACCTTTAAAAAATTAGCATACATTTTCCAGAAAATTATTCAATGGGTAGTTGCTTCTAGGTCTCTCAGTTCATTGCATTTACCTTTGTTGTGGCTGTCGATAAAATCATTGAAAGTACTTCCAGGCAAGAAACGCAACCATGGCATGAAATTGAGTCCATTTTGAACTTTGAAGTGTGTGAAATTGTAGCGAATAACTTCACGAAAACGTTCTGCACGCTTGTCATAGTCAAATTTCTTATCTGAAATTAAACACAGCAATAAAGACAAACTGTTATTAAACATGGCATCGAACACTTTAACACAAAACATTCGGAAATTCGTCCTTCATCAGGGGATGTTCACGTTGCACTGTGATCAGCCCTGAACAGATTTCCGAAAGTTAGTTTGGGCACTTTTACATCTATTTTTAGGGTTTCCGATGCAGTCTATATTACATTATTATTTATCTACAAGAATGTTACCCGGCTTTGCCTGGGTTTACAGTAACCACCAATGAAATAAAAAATTAATTGTTTAAATTTACCGGCTATTTACGGTTACACGATAACACGCGAAAAACGCAAACGTTAAATGTGAAGTAACTGGTTTTTCACGTGCTATACTCTATAATAACGTCATGCAGTGGTGTCTCAACATGTTTTTTTTATATTTAAAAATTTCGTTTGACATTTATTATTTTAAATTGAAAAAGAATCATTTTTAAAATATCTATATGATTATTTTATGTTTTTCATATTGTTATTTTATCTTTTTTTTATACTGAAAATATTTTTCCGGTAATAGTATGTGTACAGTGTATATGTTGTGTGTTTGGTTGGAACTGTTGTCTGGTTCATTGGGCTGTCTCGTGAAATCGACGACGTCATGCTTTTGATGTGAAGACGCCATTTTTTAAGTTTGAAGCAAAAGGGAGATTATCCAAAATTTAGTAACGATTGGTTTATTATGTTGTATTGATAATCGAGATCCGTCGCTCCGTCGCTAGCGAATTATGATGGTTTTAGTAAGTGGATGTTCATTTTTATGCGATTTCATTGAGCCGTTTGGCAGATTATCTCCGAACACGAAAATCCAATTCTTAGTTTTATAATATAGGAAGATTAGTCTATATTATAAAAGCAAATTTCAAATTTGGACATTTTATGCTTACATTTCACCCAATATATACTTGAAAATGTTAAGGCGCTGCCTGCAATTGTCGATATCGGATATTTTTTGGTTTTGCAAGCCAAATTTGTTTTTGTTTTTGAATTGCTTTTGTAGCTACATTTGCTAGCGCCATTGACTTTGTTTAAAATTTGATTTTTCAGATCATGGCATCAAACAGTTGGTTAATTTTTCTCTTCGACGCGCTTGACTTGTTGTGCGCCAGAGGCACGATCTACCCCTGAGTAGGGTTTCTCGACAAACTCCCTCCAGCGAACAAAAATGTTCGTCGCTCTGTGATTGGCTGATTTGGTGACGTTTCGCGTTCGAAGTTGCGAAACGTCACCAAATCAGCCAATGACAGGGCGACGAACATTTTTGTTCGCTGGCGGAGTTTGTTGAGAAACCCTACTCTGTTATAAAGTTTTACCTCTTCCACTTTCCAGCCCCGTTTTCAGTTTAACTTGTTTTATATTCTTTTGGATGTGTACAATAGCACCCCATTTATCACCATTAAAACGCTATTAATAGCCAGAAACATGGTAAAAAAATATCTTTATGATATTTCAATTTATTGGGTAGTGACGAAGTGTTATGTGAGTTCCTATGTTTGTCTTTGTGTTTCGCAAATCTACAATTTCTTAATTTTGCCTGAAGATCAGATATAAATGTTGTTTATTGACGATCTTGTTGTCAACGCTCTATTGCAGTCCAAGCAATCATCCTATATTTTTGGAAAACGTTATGTGTCCAAAAACTTCATATTCCAAATTTATTATTACTACGATTCCTAGAGAATTATTCTGCCAAAAAAGTTTTTTATTGTAATGTCAGAAGCCATAATACACTGTTGACAAAAATGATACTGAGATCGAACTATATCAATCTACACACATTTGATGTCATATAGGCGATTCAGTTGTCATCGGTCAAGGTTATTACGGACCAATGTTAAGGGAAGTCATCTTGAATTTTTATGTCGGATTGAGTGAAACTTACGTCCCACAATGCTCCACACAATGTTGACAATTGGAATAAAGAACATATGTGACATTTCCAATTTCTCGTTGGGATGCTCAGCCAGGTCGTGCATCACCTTGTCCACTTCCTCCATAATGTATGTCTCGATGGTTGCTTTGCCAACTCCATAGTTGCGCAATTGGTGAATAGTGAATCGCCGCTGCTCACGCCACCTGGCACCGTCGGATGTAACAATATCTATCGATTAGAACCAAAATGCTATTTTACTATTGTAATATTGCTGTTTAATATGTATCTCACAATGCAAAAATACAGAAGAACTTGTACTAGGGTCACCTAAGCAATATTTTTCATTGGTATCACAAATCACCATCACCGGATAGCCAGGGTCGATGTAGTCGAATTGCGAAAATTGTATTCCGTATTTTTGTCCACGCTGTGCATATAGTGTGGACAAAAAAGAATGGAGTCTTTTATAACTTACAATTAAAATTAAAAATTAGAATATCTTTAAATTTAAAAAGCTTTTTAAAAAAGGAATGTATTGCCAATAAGTGTGCGAAATTTCATTTGATTCGATTAACGTTTTCTAATTTTAATTGTAAATTTTAAAATACTTCATTCTTTTTTTGTCCACTCTGTATATACAGCATGGCAAATACTCAAAGTTATACCATAGAAGCGCAAGACCGAAAACCACGCACAATATTCAGAACATTTCAGACGTTGCGATAAGATCTTTAAATAACAATTCAATCGTTTTTCACTCGAACTTTCGAATTATGCCGCAATGCTATCTATGTGTTTTTAGTTTTCAGATGGGTTTCGTTGTTTTGGAGCGGAAAAGGAACGTGTACCTTTTTCAAAATAACGGAGGATCGCCCCCGTTACGTTTTTTTAGAAAATATCGAAGTAACTTCTCCGTTTTAATTGAAAAGGAACGTGTACCTTTTTCAAAATAACGGAGGATCGCCCCCGTTACGTTTTCTAGAAAGTATCGAAGTAACTTCTCCGTTTTAATTGAAAAGGAACTTAGTCAACACTGGCTATTTCAGTTTTTGTTCGAAATGATCTCCTTTTGCTTTGTCACATGCTCAAAGTCGTGCGCGAACTTTTCACTGAAGCGCCAAAGATGTTTTGAATAAAGACGCTAAAAGCACGCAAAGTCCAGTCGGCATTGCAGTCGACTGATTGTGGCTCGACGGTCCCGGGTTCGATACCCGGGCAAAGTCCGGATGGTGAACTCTACGCATTGCTTGGCTAAAGCGTTGATGTCTATTGGCTATTGACCAGTTTGAATGACAAGACTCTCGTCCAAGTCAGGCGTCTCTTGCTTTAGAAACGATATATGTGTGACAAATCAAATTTCCAAAATAGAGTTCACCAATGAAGATCGTTGCGTTAAAAATATTTTGGGCCAGACCAAAAGAGTTCCCCGAGAAAAACTGATCGTTTGGTGAAATGCAAGATGTTTGGATTCTTCAGATTTACGATACTGATTCTGTGGAACACTGTTCTGGTTAAAGGACTTGTGTTAAGCCAGGAAGATCAACCACGAATACATTACTCACAACGACAAATTTTGATAGACTAAGTTTTCCACCATCAGATATCTATTTATCGTCCGACATCTGAAATGTTTCAAGAAGTGTCTGAAACTGAGTGGCAGAGAGGTAGCGCGTTCGCCTCTTAGCCCGTGATCGCGGTTTCGATTCCGGCCGTCACCTTCGGAATTTTCCGGGCGAGAGAAATTCCTTAACGCGCCTTCCTTCGGAATGGAAGTAAAGCCGTGGGAGCCGTGCCTGTACGATGTCAGGTACACGTTAAGGATCCCTACCTAGGTAGCTTATACTAAGCCTGGGCTAGGCAAAATGACCAGGTCGCCTCCGGGGGGGTTCTAGTTCTGGACCTCCTTAACAAATAGCTCAGATACAACTGGGCGTTCGACCCCCGCCATAGGCCCCTCTCTTGGGGGCTGCTTGTGGGTACATATTGTAATTATAATTGTAACGCGTAACTATCAGATGACAACAAAATTGAGCGTCTGGAATAAATGAAAAAAGTTGCGCGCGGGGAGTTCGAACCTGTGTAAAGGGGAAAAAATAATTTCGAACAAAAAGGGAAAGAGCCAAAATGTTCGTATATGTATTTTAAAAAATGTCACGCAATTTTATAAATTATTTCACAAGGTCTAAATAATTATATGTGTATGGTCACCATTTATTTTGGAAGTACAGTAAGCTTTAGGACTGCTATTGCTGCTATTGAAAATTCAAAACCGCAAGTATCAAGGCCGCTCAATGTCAAATCATTTGGTAAACTAATTCAGAAGATATGATTATACGTTGATGTAGTACAAGGCCAGCTGCATTGGTGCATTGATTTGAAAATTGGCATTCAAGTTGAAGGAAACTCTCTTAGAACCTTTTTTTTCCCCACTTAATCTTTTTTTTTTGTTTCCATCAACTGTAGTCAACCGCACTACGGGCCTTACGTCCCCCTCATGGTGCTTAGGCACTGTGCGAGGGGGAACGACCAGTACCCCGGGATCGAAATTTTTGAGAGCCCGCGCCGGGAATTGAACCCGGGACCGCCGAAACCACAGTCAGTTTTAACAACCCCCTCGCCAAGAATCAATCACATGGGGACGAATTTTGCAGCTACGCGAAATGCAGTCCCGCTTGCATCACATCGCAATGCTATAATATAATGCTTAATTTTGTCGTTGTGTTTGTCAGTCACATCGAAAACTAATTATCTTGTAGCAAAGCGCAATGACATTGTAAGTGGATGTAACAGATGTGTCGCAAATTTCTAGTCTCAACTATTTATTTTTAGCACCAGATCCTGGAAACGATTTGCCGACATCACCCTGCTTTTGTATTTTATTTAGTCAGGTAATTGCTGAACAATGCAAAAAGAAAATTAAAAATTACGTGCAACGAGGGGAGTTGTAGTGAATGCAATTATTACGTTGGACGCAAAAACTTTGTTTTCCACACACTTTTCCGGATCAGAGAAAATGCTGTTACGGTACTTCCTATATGTAGCGCACACAAATTACTGTTTCCAAATAAATGCATATTTATTTCTTTAAATCTCTAAAAAAATGTGTGTTTCGTGAAGAAACAAATATTCCGCGTTTTCTGATTTCGGTCGAACCGGTGAAATTTTTTCTCATGTAAACATGCAAATTTAACTTACCCCAACGCTTAAGGCTTTTCTCGAAAATAAATGTGTACGGCCTCGCAGAAAATATTTCTGGTTGCTCCATAAGAGTATCATGCTAAACAAAAATATAAACATAAATTCATTCAATAATTGTCTTAATAGTACATTTTAGGATGTTTCATGTTCAAGGGGGATTCATATGAAAATACAGAAAACATTTTTAGTTATTTGTCGTCGAACAATGTGCAATTCTGGCGTTACAATTATTTGTCATCATGGTGTATCCATTGTGTTCAATGCAGGTGTTCCATCGGCGTATTAACGCATGTATTAAATTCCGGTTAATTTTCACATCTTCATAGCATTAAAACAGCTGTCCATCCAATCAAGCAGTCATAAACCTGACATTTTTTAAAAGCATTTGATGCCGTATTGCTACAATATTCGGTTAATCGGTGTCACGCCCTTGAATCTTAAAATCATGAATCATGAATTAATTGGTGCAAATTTGTACTTTTTTTTACTATATCCCCAAATTTCATTAACTATCAAAAACATATTGCACGTATAACGCTGAGGTCTAAGCTAAACTTTTATTAGCACTCATAATGATCATACTATTAATGTAATACGCTTTTTGCATAACTTTAACGTGTACCTTTTTTATCTTTTTTATAGGAAGAACTTAAACATTTTTTCTAATATTACATGACAACGAAAGAGCAAAAACAGACAATAGTGTGACAACTAAAGTTTTACATTAGGGCTACAACTGAATGTGTCTGCAATTTAATAAGGAAAACCTCACGGTATTAACTTGAAAAAATTGAACTAACCACAGCAGCAAAGTCGTTTAAAACAATTGCCTTCTTCATGCCCAAAGGCACCTGGAAAAGACCACCATACTTCTTGCCCAACTTTACGAAAGTGCGATACGGTGCTTCGCCCAAGAACGGTAAATATCCAAATATTGGCAATCCCCAGGGTCCGGGAATCGGAATCGATCCATTTTTTTTCGATGGCCAGATATATGTAATTACAAACCAAGCGATACCAAAAACCGTCACACAAACAACTAGCAGTTCCATGGTTCAAAGCAGCTGCTTGCATACACACACACTACAGATCTACTGGTTACTGGGCGAATTTACAAAATCGAACTCGGCTGAAAAACAAATTTGCAATGAAGCCGTGTCGCCAGTACCGTGACCTCTCTGCATGAATTAGTTGTACGTATATTAATTGATGGCACTGAAATAAAAAATGACGTAAATCGATCGCTTAATTGTTGGCAGCGCGCGTGAATACAAAATGGCTTCCAGACAGCCAGCGGCTACTCTGCATGCATTGAGCGAGCCATATTTGCACAGGCTCAGAGTACAAGTGTGCAACAAAACACGAGAGCAGCTTTGGTTTGGGGCATTGATTAGACAAGACAATGACGACACGGTGGTCATGGAACATGTAATCCAATAGATGTGGGAAGACTCCGATAGAGTGTAAATTAAAAAATTCTGGAGATTGGAGGACACAATCTAAAGTCGGCGACAAGTCTCTTTATAAAAAATTAATTTTATAGAAACTTCACTTATTACACGCTTACAATAATGATTCGTATTCCAAACTTCACTTATTACACGCTTACAATAATGATTCGTATTCCAAACTTCACTTATTACACGCTTACAATAATGATTCGTATTCCATTTATGATTACAAAATGTACTGTGATGGACGTTGTACAAATGTAGGACATAGTTTGACCTCGCCGTGTTCATGGACATTAAAATAATTTGTTGAATTTGCCCGAAGCTAATTTCAAATTTTTGATCCATCCTCTAGAGCGGAACACGGCAAAGTGCCTGTCTTCTGCGAGGCGATCGATTTTTTTGAATATAGGGTACTTTAAGCCTTTTTTTGTTTCCAATCAACTGTAGTCAACCGCACTACAGGCGTTACGTTCCCCTCATGGTGCTTAGGCACTGTGCGAGGGGAACGACCAGTACCCCGGGATCGAAATTTTCGAGAACCCGCGCCGGGAATCGAACCTGGGACCGCCGAAACCACAGTCAGTCGCTAAACCAACTGGGCTACGACGAGTTATACTTGATAAGTTTTGAAGCTTTTTTGTAGTCGCCTTGATAAGCTTACATCCCCGTCCACTACTTTTGTTGACCATTCTCGAATGTACATTAATCATAGCAATGTCAAAGTTGCTTGACTAATTTCAATATTGAACATTTTTTTTTTTTTTTTTTTAATTCACTGAAGTGACGGGTCACAACAGGAAGATTCTGTACCTCTCCGTGCTTATGCACTATTATTTAATATCCAGCGACAGTAATTGGAAATGAAGGAAACAAAGTCTATGGACTATGGTTTTGGCAAGCCGACAGACAGTCTATGACTTCTAGGCTGGCTTGCAGAGACATTTTGCTGCTATTTCTGACCAAGTGCTATGCCAGGAATACTGTCATGGTTATTAAAAGGAGAGTCAATGATGAATTAGATAATATTCATGTCTACAAACTCTGGAAATCTTGCCTAATTTGTTATCACAAATCCACCGCTAGAACTGAATAACCAGACCGCCATTCTGATTTTGCTGCATTTCACGCCCCAGTAGCGAGTTAACAAGCCAAAAACTGGGTTGCTAAGTTTTACTGTGCGCGCACGCAAATTAACAAGTTTGTTAGACATGTCTCCGATGAATGGGAGGGAGGGATATATGAAGAGGGAATTGACAAAGTCAGCACGCTTTCTCCCGTCGCAGACGCCTCTGACGTCTCCGTTCATTGGCGTCTCTTGTGCGTGGCGCTTCTTTTGCGTGACGTAGCTTGTCTGTGACGTTTTAGTCTTTGTCGCTTCCTCACAGTGATGTTCTCATCGGTGTCGGATCTTGTATATGACGTTCCAGGTTTCCTGTATCTGACGTTTCCAGCGTGACGTGTCCCCTCTGCGCTTCTTAGTTTCCCGTCTTGTCGATAGACGGCGTTGGTTTTCGATTAATCGCCGTATCGCGCATCACTAATTTCAATGATAATTGAATCGAAAAAGGATTCTTCGACTTCAAGCGTTTGTGGGGAAACACAACAGTGAAAAACACAATAACCCTTCCCAAGAGCTGACAAACTTGCCAAAATCTGAACGAAAGGTGACTGTGATCGAGGAATTGTGAAGGTAAATATTTTTTGCCCCAATACAGGTGTTCGCCATAAACATGTGTGGTGCGTAGGGGCTTAGCATGCTTGCGTCATATGCCTTAGACAACTTCGAAATTTATCGGGTGAGAGAAATTCCTTCGCCCGTCTTTCGGAATAAAGTAAATCGTGCCCCGTACATGTACGATATCAGAACACGTTAAAGATCCCCTACCTGTGTCAGACCTAGGCAAAATTACCAAAACAGGTCGCCCCCTGGGGGTTCTATAAGGGTGGTGGGGCTCTAAAACAAACAGGTTTTAACTTAAGACTGTCAAGCAAAAACAACTAGTCGCGCCTCTCACGACCTTCTGTCACAAATAGTTTTCACTTTGCAGTTATATTGGCCAAGCATGCTTGAGCCGATTGCGTTTAAACATTACACAAAATCGGCGAGTCTGCCTTGCCTGTATGTCGACAAGTAATGTCAATTCGCCAATTTCAATTTTGTTTGAGAGGGTGCGTAAATCTTTTAATAGGATTCCACCACGCGATCTGTATATATGCGATGGATACGATCTCAAAGGACAATACACCCCAACCTCAAGCACAATTGAAATTTCTCTAGTAGCAATCCAGACAAACGTCAAGGTATTGCAATTACAATATGTACCCACAAGCAGCCCCGGAATGGGGCCTATGGCGGGGGTCGAACGACCAGTTGTATCTGAGATATTTGTTAAGGAGGTCCAGAACTAGAACTAGAACCCCAGGAGGCGACCTGGTAATTTTGCCTAACACAGGCTTAGTATAAGCTACCTAGGTAGGGATCTTTAACGTGTACCTGAAATCGTACAGGTTTTCAGGTACACGTTAAAGATCCTAGGCAAAGATCTAGGCAAGGCTACATTGACATTGTAGGTTGCTAGGCTACCTTGGGGATCCAGGAGGATTTACATTTCATTGATTCGGAGGGAAACGCTGGTGAGTTAATAATTGTTTGTTAAGGGGGTTCACCGGTGATTGAACATCTTAATAACCCTCTCCCCCCCTCGCAAGCCCCACAGAAAATTTCGTACACTCCCGAATTATAAAGTAGATTTGCTTTTGAAATTGGTTTACAAAAGTAATTCTATTTTATTTTGATTTACAAAACTAAATAAACAATAGACAATAGATAAATAGACAAACTGTTTGATTTTATTGCGTTGTTTGGGATTTAGCAAAAATGGGAAGTAAACATAGTGGGAGGGTTCAAAGGGTGGAATGTCATCTACTGGGAGGGGGGTGGATGGAGTGGTGCGGGCAGTGTCAAGTCAAAAGATTTGCTGAAAATGACTGATTACATTCTTTATAATTTTGTCAAGATGGATTACCTTGCAGACAAGAAGAAACGGCTTAACGCCAAGAACTACCAGCGCCGTTTGGCGAACGAGACGCCTGAACAGCGAGCAAAGCAGCTGGAAGCGAAGGCCGAACTGCAGCGACGTAGGGCACTCATCGAGCAGGAGATTCTGGAGGACGAGATAGCCGCTCGCAACCAGCAACAACAGCTGAAGGTGAATACGTTCATCGTGGACCAGGGACTCCCCATCAGCGGCAGCGTGCTGTCAGACGGCGGCGAAGATCACCGCCTGTCTATGCCTCCCATCCCGGATGCCAAGGTCACCAATTACTGAGCAGTTTATTGCTCACGGCACACTTGTTTTTCGCATTGCCCCGAACAATCCCCCCCTCCCATTTTGACGTTGAGCACATAATCTATCTTGTTGCTTAAATATTCCTCAGTCGAAAAAGTCCAGATGCTTGACTTTTGAAATCTCATCCATACTATATTTCTGTGTCTTTAGATAACCATTCAATAAGCACTGGCTGGAGTTAATCTCTTTCATCAGTATACCGTTTGTTGCACGTTTGATCATGTCACTTCCAATCCAACAGACCAAAAATCCGGTTCCAATGTGTACAATAGCTGTACGAGCTCAATCAACAGATTGTAGAGCTGTGTTTCAGTTCAACCTTCAACAAGTTTTAAAAAATTAACCTTTCTTGGTTACGAGATTTGAGGAAAATAAATAGTTGGTAAATTGTGCCCTTTTTCGACCACCCTTTTGTCTAAGAACACTGATATTAAATATAAATTTTGCGGTGTTGCTGTCCATTCAAACGCAGAAATGCTAACCCGAACCTAACCACAACCTTAATAATTTTGTTTTTATATTTACAGTTTTCAGGCTCTTTGTTCCGTGATATATAATACATAAACGAGTAGGTTATTATTTTTTTCTTTTCCAATTTCTCTGCAGAAAATAGTTATTATTTTCAGATTATCTTTTCAACTTCAGAATTTTTTATTATTATTATTATTATTTTTTTTTTAATTCACTGAATCACAACCGGAGTTTCTGTACCCCTCTCAGAGCTTAGGCACTATGTGAGAGGCACAGTTTCACCAGTACCCCGGGATCGAATAACCGAGAACCCGCGCCGGGAATTGAACCCGGGACCGCCGAACCACAGTCAGTCGCTAAACCAACTGGGCTACGTCGAGTCGTACTGTGTATATAAACACAAAATTATTAAAACACCAACTTATTTTTTTTTTTAATGATTGAAGAGTCCAAGAAGGTTTAAGATGCATGCACATTTTTCTCATCCCTACTAAAAATTGCCACCTCAAATTAGTGTTTTATTCAAACAACATTTGGCAAACAGGATTTTTGACCAGCATCCTGTGCGTGAACATACAGTTTTTCTTAATTATAAACTTTTTATAAAATAAGTGTTTAAAATGTAACTGGGTTGTTTGTTGTGCCTGTAAGGTTCGTTAAATATATACGAGTAGTTGCATATACGCTGTTGTAAATATGGTCAAGTAACCGTTTTTATGCAGTATAGCAGAATTTTCGTAGAATGTATTTTGGACCTGTCTATTCCCTATCAATGTTCCCATCAATGACCCATGCTCTACATAGCATAATTTTGAACGCATCAAGTAGGCATCATCACTGCGTATATTTCCAATCGAGATTTTAACTGTTGCCCATTTATTTTATTGTTTCATATGACGGGATACGAGTAAATATGGCACCAATGGCGCATGATATCTTGATAATGTCATCGACCACCGCTATGTATTGTTGAGTTTGGTTTGGGAACGAATCATGTGCCGACACATTTTAGGGACTAGGGACTTTGCAGATAAAATTTATGTTTCTCTTGTATTTAAATATTTTGTCAATTTAACTTTCCCCCTGTACCTTATCTTCCTTGGATCCAGATATGGTTAATTGATCAACTGTTTATTACATCACAACTTAATCTGTCGTCCAACTTTGTAGTTGAGAATGGAGTTTCTGTTGGAGCTATTTACTGAATAACTGGTGATTCTTAAGAAAGTCCGTGACCCAATGGCAAAATACAGCATCTGACAGTTTATATGTGCTAATATAACACGAAAAAGCACGTCACATTTAATTACGATGTAGTCGAAGCACAATGTTGTTATAATACGTGCACACTGCATATTTACACTATTTAGTTAAAATATTGTTTTAAAAACAGAAGTTCTGAGCCGCCTTTCGTGGATACCACATGGTCAGGGAAATTGTGCGGCACCACTGTGCAGTAGAAATGTTCCTGGTTATGTTTTTGTCCACGAAAGTCTGCTCGTGAAATTTAAAATTTAATTTTAAGTTTTTATACGGCGAAGCATTTTAATACATTTTGGCATTTTAATAAAATAATGCATCACGACGTTGTGCTACGACTACATTGTAATTAAATGCGATGTGTTTCTAACGTGATAAATTAGTAGATATAAACTGTCAGTTGTTGTATTTTGCCTTTGGGTCACGGACTTTCTTCGGAATTACCTGTTTGTATTTGAGCTTGCCATGTTTCGTTTATTTCTATGCATAAAAGTTTGAGACTCCCAAACTTTTAGATTATAAAATGTCAAACTTTACTCGTTATATAGATATAAAACTTTGCTGGAGACATGCTTTATTGCGAGGCAATTTAAATCGACCAGCAGGTACAGGTATGGGGGGTCAGCTACAGCTATGTCTCTTACACAGTTTTATGTCATCTTTATATCTGTAAACTTATAAAACTTTCAGTCTGCGTTCTCCCTTCAGCAAAACCTTTAATTTAGTTGATAATTTTTTCGTTTTCCAAGTTTACTTATTGTTGTTTTGTTTCGTGCTGTCAGTTATCTCCAGGTCGGATTCAGCGGTAAGCGCAAAGCCAGGTATTGAGAATCGAGATCCATGTTCGAAAAATCGCAATGCGAAAGAGGTAGCCATCATTTCCATGTTTCACAGGTGGGTAAAAACGTAGTCTGCTATTCACTTTCGATAGACTGTCTAAACTCGGTACGTCATTAGAGATTTTGTTCTCGTCAGAAGGAGTTACGCCTCGCCTTTCGTTACTGAGAACATAAAAAGTTGCTGCTTTGTCCTTTTTTGTATTCTTGTTTTGATAAATTTCACTTTTACCAACAACTTTTTAAACTTTTACTTTTAACTTTTACTAACAACAAAAACGATACCAACTTGGCGCGAGGTGAACTACTACTAACTGAAAGGTAACTGTTGATGTCGATGTTGATTATCTTTGATCTTAACTAAGCATTATTGCCAGTGACATTTGTTTGATACTGATGCACATCCATCAACATCGGCTTGAATGGATCCGTCTATTTAATGGTGATTCCCGTATTTAAACAAACATCATTTAGTGGTCTTTCAACAAAAGTGTTTTAGCTTAAGCGTTCACTACAGCAGAATGGCATTAGAAAACATGATATAATATGACATAATATATGTGTTTTATCGGTCCAGGTTATCAGAGTTCAGGGATTTCCCGACAAATCGACAAAATAGGTGCGACTGCTTGGAGATCGGATGCTCCGGTTGTCATTTCCCGTGTCCTGCCTGCGCGCCCCTAAAGTATGACCACGCTTGTCGGATTTCGCGTCAGTTGCAGTACATAAACGTTACGACCGATGAATCGTGCATCAAGCGGTAATTTGCGGTTACCTTTGCGGAAAACGTCACAACTTTTGGGCAAACTGTTGGTAATGACTGATTATGTTTTTTTAAACTTCAAAATGTGCCAACGCAGCTTGCCCCTCATCTCGCCAACAGACATTGGCGAGGGGCTCCAATACCACGAGATCGAATAAACGAGAGTCCGTGCCGGGAATCGAACCTGGGACCGCTAAGCCACAGTACTAACTGGGTGACAACGAGTCGTAGCGTTTACAGATTATACAGCTATATTATTTCTGAAAGTTGGAAACATGTTAAGCTATTTATGGTGGTCGCGGGCAATCATCTGCGAGTTTTCAGATATCTAAGTTTGGTCATTCTATAAGTTGTATTTTGGTGATTTTAAGTGGCTGAATGTATGTGTTTTATGAAAAGGGCAAAATGCTGTTTGCCAAGAGCTTATACTGGCGGAAATTTTGTCACACATTTCGATTATCATGCAAAGCTTTGAAAACGTAATTTATTTTACGCCGTTTAAAATCGTATGGGCATAAGAAGTTCTTTCGTATGGATGCAAAAGAAAGTTGAAACAGTAAAAAAGTGAATGTCAAAAAAAGCAATTCGTCTAATTTTTCGATTTAATTTTATTTTTACGAAATGTATGTTTTTTAAATAATCTTGTATTATGAACGGGTGTGACCTTTTTTGTTAATTCAATTTGTTAAACATTATAGTTTCGATAATAGTCGTACTTATGTTTCATTCGTACAAAAGTGGATGAATGGTTGCACTGGTCTGGTGGCAGCAAAATGAAATGTGAAAAAGATAATTTGATAGTAAATCACCCTTTTAAAATGTGCTTAAAAAATACTGGACGTAATAGATTTCCATTTTCTTCAATAGCTTAAAATAAAACTAAAGCTTGTACGGCTGTTTAGAGTATGCCGAAAGTGGAATATTCTCAGAGTCTCAAATCCAAAGCCTGTTAAATAAATCAACTCATCCTATTATTCCCAACTGAGATTTCGACACCCGCCTTAGGGGTCCCATAGGCGGGGTATATATTGTAATTGGAAATTATTCCCAATTTTTTTTCAAGTTAATTGATGCAGCTACTTTCTAAATATAATTTAATTCTAATAGCTTCATTTTATTATATGCCTTGGAATTAAAGTGACTGACAAACACCTTTTCACAATAAAACGATTGTTTAATAAATACGTTATGTGACAAAGTGAAATAATAAAGATGTTCACAAATTTCAAGTTGTCATGAGTATGTTTGCTTTGTGCGATATGGCGTTAGACATGCATTCGTATTGCGTGGTTCGCGGGTAGGATTTTGCGTGCGATGCAATGTGCAATGCTCAAAGGTCGGATGAGTGCATATTTTTCTCATACCATGACCTCGTTACAACTGCTTTTCTTGACTGCTTTTGATCTCTGACGTTCGTCTTATTTATAAATGAAATGATTTCCAACCAGTTAGTTATTATTTAACTGGTTGGAAATCATAATAAAGTAATAGCAATAGTAAAGGACACTGTATTCTGTCAGTATACAAAAACGCAGTAATGGTGGATATTTGAAAATATTTTCTCGTGACGTCCCTAACTTTGACGTTGCTTGTCAATGTCGTTGTATTGTTGACGCTACCGATCCTTGACGTTTTCGTATCCTGACGTTAAATGTTGCTGCCGCATTTAATTTTGACGTTTTCCTTTCGTGACGCCTCTCGTTGGTGACTTTACCCGTGCGTGACAGCGACCCCAATCTATATATATAAAAATGAATGTATGTGAGTATGGGTGTGTAGTCGTTATAGACTCGAAAACTCTTAAATCATTGGTCATAGTTCCGGACACATTGTTACAGAAACAAAAATGTCTAGACATCATCAGATCGCTATCGATCATCAGATCGCATCAACCGCGATCCCCAAACCTGCAATTCCCTGCAAGGCTTCCAGGTGTGCTCCCCACTCACTCAGACAAACCTTCAACCTCTTTCTCTCTTTTGTTCTTCTC
>JAQGBY010002461.1:0-22997 GCA_034698785.1 Mycogona germanica
CAGGACTCAATCAGATACTCGGCAACGAAGATCGTTTAAACAAAAAAGTTAAACAATCTTCTCGAAGATACATAAAGTTGTTATTGTTATTTTTTAATAAAATATAAAATACTTTATAATAATAATTGTGCATAGCATAATCATTTTTCGAGGTACCAATACACTAATGTTGTTGGACAAGGTCAGTCAAGTTCGGCAACGGGGGGTACAAGAAAGGTCGAAAACTTTTGTTCGACGTGCGTCACACAACAACACCAGTTTATCCGGTAATAACAAGCAAATGACCTGCACATTTGCTACGGTTGCCATTTAATATGACCAGCCCGCAACGTATGCTAATTTTTCCAGCACATTTACAACAATGGAAACACATGCCCTCAAATATGATTACTGCCGCAACTTCTACAGGTCGCAGAGCCAACCATAACGTTACGGCTCGTGCATGCTGAGTGTACGAATAGGATAAAATTTGAATGCGCCATAAAATTGTAAGGACGTGCAGAGACGTTTGCTTCGTTCGTATAATGTTGCTTTGTTGGAATCATATATACTCAGACTGAAAACGACGGAACAGAACCGTATTACTAGTCCATAAACGTCTCTTGGTGCGCGTTTCGTATAATACGAAAACTTAATTCAATTCCCAGACTCACAACGATCATATAGGCACAGTTAGGACATGTAATGCTGAGCGTGATGCGAATTAACACATAAAGTCGAATGCCTAATTGTGTACGAGTAAATATTTACGAAAAATATTGAATGAGGTTATCTAGCTCAAATAAAATAGCAGAACTGCAATATTGCAATAATTTTGTTTAACGCCACTTTTCGTTCGAAATTTTGTTGGCATCTGCTAATTGCTCGTTTCGATTTCTCGAAACATTTCAGATAGAGATTTTGTTTGATTATTTAGTGAACTGAGTAGATATCTGATAATGGGATTAATAGTCCTTTCGAAATTTGTCGTTGTAAAGAGTGTGATTGTGGTCGTCGCGAATCAGGGTGACCGACTCTTTACAACGGAAAATTTACGGAGAACAATTAATTACACCAAATAATCAAATAAAATATTCATCTGAAATGTTTCAAGAAAGTGAAACGCGCAACTAAGAGATACCAACAGAACTTCGCCCGTCTGAAAAGAACAGAAGTTGGCAGCCGATGTAAAAATGTAAAAGAAAAAATTTCTAAGAAAAATTGAAATTGCAAATATGTTCGTTTATTATTTAATTAAAATACAATTCATGCGATTCGATACATTATTTCAGAAGACCTGATAAAATAAAAATCGAAACTGGTTTTTTTTGGAAGACCCTTTACAAGTAGATATTCTGAATTTATTTCAAAAGCATTCGGGTGTACTTAGCTTCAATTAATAGGAATAAATGTAAATAAAACCGGCAAATGTCTATTCAATAAAAATCATCGTTCACCTTAGAATTAATAAGAGTGGATGATTAGGAATAAGCAATTTTTACTATGACTCTCGAATCTATTGCTCCTTGTAAGCACTCATTCGCAAAGCCGCTGTGTATCCAGTGATTGCCAACGCACACGAACTCGGGCAGCACCACTTGATATAACAAACAAATTGATATTAGTAGAACTAATTTAACATTTGCGAAAATTTGTATTATAATTTTATTTTTAAAAGAAACGATCTTTGTAAACGAAACTAATTTGTACAGAATATTAACATTTTTGGGAAGCAGTGCCTCTTCATCGCTTTCCTTGTGACAGGATAACATAACCAACTATGGTATGGAGTCAACTGGCAAATAATTTTGTGACTCGGTCTTGCCGAATGGTTGGCGTGCAATCATCAGACCTTCAACCGTACAATACCAGTAGTTCTTATGCGCTCCTCCTCCTCCTCCTTCTTCCTTCATCTCAGGTCGCTCCTGCAAATCGACAAATGACATCATAGCGCCGCCACATCACGCACACACACACACACCACACACACGCGCGCTTGCTTTCCCCCCCGTTAATGGGAACACACCGAAGGAATGCAAATGATCTCGGTACTCCTTGAGCACGTGGCACTCCCCCCCACTATCCATCCTCCTCCGTTCCATGTCTCTCCATGTACTCTATAGATATATCTCCGCCCCCCCTCCCTCCCCCCACCGCTACAGACGCTAACGAGGAAAAAGAAGCTATGTACCGTCGTCTGTATATGGCTTATTCTGCAAACGCACGCGTTGTTTCCATAGACGAAGGGCCGTCCCAACCGATTACAATGGCGAACAAAGATGGCAGCGTTTGTGGAGGCCCTAATGACATCCCGTACCATCATCGCATCAACATAGTAACGTCGATTTTTATTTCTATTGATGTCTACGAAAGTTTCGCGAGCACACTTCATACGACAGATTCAGAAATTTCCACCCTGGCGTCTGGAGAAGCGCCACCACCGGCGGCAATCGGAGATTGTTGTTTCGTCGGTCATCTGTCGAAGTACAGACGAATTTTTCCACGTCGCATTTGTGGTTTCTTCTAGTCCCCCCCCATATCATGTCCAAAATCTTGCAATACCTGTATCGCACAAACTCATCATGCGATTGTTCTAAATCTCTCTAATTGTCTTCCCCGCACCTGTGGCTGACTGTATCGAAATGAATTAGCCGATTCAGTTTCATATTTATCTCATTTTTTAAATATTTTTTGTTTCCCAATCAACTGTAGTCAACCGCACTACAGGCGTTACGTCCCCTCATGGTGCTCAAGCACTATGTGAGGGGAATTTCCGAAAGCCCGCGCCGGGAATCGAACCCGGGACCGCCGAGCTACAGTCAGTCGCTAAACCAACTGGGCCGCAAAATATTAAGCAGTTTTTATAAATCTTCAATTCACCGTTTCTCTTTTTTGAATTCGTTACGTTGCATCGGGTCGGCCCATTGAATGAATTGCGTAGAGAGAATCTGGATTAAAATATTTATACGAGTTTCGAGAAACCATTTTCTATATTTTCCGAGTATACCCGAAGGTAAATTGTGAAGATAAAATGGCTGTGGCCGGCCCCCAGCGCGAATACCATAGCCACGAGCGCTCGTTCCAGTAGTCTGAGTTCCTGCCATAAATCAAGCGATTTTCGCAGCGCGAGCGAAAGTCAGAAACAAAAGCAATAACGATAGCGCACCGTATAAGAAGACGAAGAAGGTGCAGAAGAAGAAGGAAGCCGGTGAAATAGAAGAGGGAGAAAAAATAGAGTGAAACGGTGGAAATGAATGCCCCCCGCGGGTGTCCTTCCACTGAGGCAGAGCCGTGCTAATTCAGCGAGAGATCCACCGACCAACTTTGAATGGAGCCATTCCCATGATCGTCGTTGCTTTTGCCAATATACAGTGTACGCGTATATCGTGATGGGACTCTCTCTCTGCAGGCAGCAATGGAATATAGCTATACTTTTATACATTATACTGAACCGAAATTCCCGTGGCATTTGATCCGTATAAATGCTTTCTTTACGCAATATGTGGGCGTGGTGGCGGTTTATTCTCTGGCAGAATCGGTTAGTTCATGTTCTGCGTCTGAGACGAGACTCCATATAATGCACATGAGAATGTCGTGACTTGTGAAGTTCAAAATTGAATTAATTTTTCATTTCGATTATTATAAATTGTTCAAATTTCGTGTTATGCTAAAACAGAAAATTATTAATAGGATTTTAAGCGAATGTATAAGATTTGACATACGTTATTTGGATAGACAGTGAATGAAATGCATCCAAGAACATGACCGCAGAACATGATATCTGCAGTTAAAAATGAGCATAATGAGAATCACGAAATCTATAAATGAGAGACATTTTTTAAAACGTTCTCTACAAAGTAACAATTATTGAAATGAAATTACCACAAAAAGAAAATGTGAGCTCAAGTTTGTCCACCACTTTACTTTTGCAGTGTATAGGTATCTGATCTACAATGGTTGCGTTGATAATCTTAGAATACCTGCGACTTTTGTGTAGGCCACTTTCTGATCAAGTTGAAGTGGTTGCGTTGTTAATTTTTTTATAGTTTCCAATCGTGATTGACAACAGAATATGTTGGACGCACCCCAAAACAGGATTTCAATTACGTGTATCTTCCACGAGCAAACTGAATCTACAGTGTATAGTTGAACGTACCCCCTGCTGAAGGTAAACAATGTATTCTCTCGTACCTGCATTGGTTCAACAGCTTATTAATTTTACGCGACACTTTGTCGTTTCACCAGCCACTGATAAATACAAATTGGACGATTACGATGCAGAAGGTGTTTGTTGATTGCTCCTGCAGAGAAAAATTAAGTGTGCGGCCATTAATTCTCCTTGCCCGGTCGGGGGGAAAAATCGCCATTTGTAGAATGAAAGATTGGTTCACGAGTGAAACGAGAGAACAAACGAGAGCCACGTTAGCAAACGAGAAAAAATAAGGAAAGGATTCGCAATTATTATTTATGATGGGGTTTTTCCAATATCCAAAGACATCAATAGTTAATTGGGAAGCTGCTGATTTCATATATTTATTACGATTTTCTGGATAGTCCAGTTTTATTCTACACATGCTCCAAATAAACATTTCATCGATGTCAACCAGATGGTCTGGTTATGATTCTGCGACATATCATAAATTCGTGGCGTTAGATTTAAAATAACTTGTTGTAAATATGTACTCGATTATTTGGCGTTGTAGGGCACCTATCTATTTGAAAAGCTTAAGATAACTTTACGGTTGTTTAATGTTGACTTTAATTTGTATAGTGGTTGTATGGAGGTTAACAGCAAATAACTGTAGATGTGGTTCCCACTAAAGTAAGAGTCATTTATGAGTAGTCAAGGCGTGGTTCTTTATTGGAGCGCACAAATAGGTGACCAAATCTGTTCATATATGCATAGGCGATGAGCATAGAAACTGAAGTGATCCTGCAACTTTGAAATACTCACTTTTTTTTCTGACGACATCAATGTTAACTTAAGAATTTTCACCCTCGTTTTTTCCTGAGATCCAGAAATTGGAAGATTTTTAAAGTTGGGTGGTCTCGTTGTGATATTTTTTGGCGAGGGGTTGTTGGGGGGAGAGAGAGACGAGACGAAAGACGGGGACCGACCCTTACGATCGACAGAATTCGCGGGCAAAAGGACTTCGGTCACTCCTCGGTTTGTTGTTAATGTGTGTGTATTTAGGGAGTTGTCGCTTGCACAAAAATCATAATCGTGTTCCACCCACCAGGGCGACACAGGTGCCTCGCGATCGTCAAAGATCGCGCCATAAAACGCGGGTGTGTACTTCCAGGATGTCGAGAAACCAGTTGGACATTCAACTGTCTTGCATTGGCATATGATCGGGTCACGTCAAATTCATGTACTCCGCAATATGCAGACCGGAAAAGAAAAGAATTTTGCATGTAAAGTGTTTCCTTGAGTGTTCCAAGATTTTACGCATTCCCTAAAAATCTATTCAGCACCGTGACTCGATTATCAGAAACTTCCTCAATAAAAAATAACTGTCTATTTCATAATTAACATTTTAACTACATTTCAGTATCGTTGAAAAAATTCTCTGATTATTTCTATTCCTATAAACCATAATTTCAAAATTGTTTTTATTACATTTATTTTATTGGCTTTTAGTAACGATATATTTCATTCAAATTCTAGATCAATTCAAATTGCAATAAACTCTGGTGTAAAAATATGGCAGTTGCGACTTTATCTTGTTTATCGATGGTGGGTACTTAAATTGAACGGCGCTAGCACCACAAAAGGGAGAAAAATAAATTTGCACCGGATATGGTCGACAAACATGTTGACACCTATGCAGTATGCACCCTAATCTACGAAAACTGTGGGTTGTTTGGGAAAGTCTGGTGAATCGGTTTCGCCGCACGGTGTGAAATCAGTTTACTATGTAATAATGGTGACATTTACGGGACACATGTACCTGTAATACACTTTGTATATCAGAATGCAAACAAGGAGAGTTTGTTATAGCGGTTGCCTGGCGACGAAGAAATGACCGCCATCAACACGACTATGGGCGAAAACCAAATAGCTTGAAATTTGTCGGATGAAACAAATTTTCAGTAAATGCGCAACCAACAGAAGAAACCGAAAATGCAACTCTGGTGAAATGAGAAAATAAATTTAACTGAAGCGATGTTTTGAAAATGTTACTGTGTACTAGAAATTTGTTCTATCTGATGTGCTTTTTGCTTATCTTGTCACCGTGATCAATATGTTTGATGGTTTCGTCGGTTAAGAAATATTTCGCCATCTTAGTTATCACAGACATATTCGACAGTTCAATAATATGCCTTTTATAGCTATCAAATGTCAGTGCCCACTGTGAAGTTTATTAATTCACCGTGATACACGCTCCTTCTCAAAATCGAGACAAGTGAAGAATCAGAAATGGAATTAACACTCTTAGTATTTTATTTTAAAATGATTTCATGCATTTCCACTAGATCGTATAATAATTGGGTAACCATTTAATATTCGTTCAGCGTTGAAAAAATGTAATTGTCTAATGAGCATAAAATTCGGAACTTCAAAAAAACCAATTACGTCTTTGACCAGATCTCTGACAAACACAGTCAGTATTTTTAATATTCTTTTGCGCTAGTGCTCTCTAATCATGATACGGAACTCCATGTCCTTATTTATCGATAACAATTATGATGTAATATTGAATTTCTTAGCTTCTTCTTCTTCCACTTACTTCAATCTATCCACCGAACTTTAACTTCCGCTTATGAATCGAAAACGACCACTAGAATCGAGAGACACCTCAAGCGATACGTTCACCTTTACACTACATGTACCGTAAACGACAACCAGCTGCACACTGCACACCTGCGATGTACACCATTGAAGTTGACAATTTCAAAATTGCAAATGACTTGCAAGTTAGAATTGGTTCCCGCCTCATGAACCCCTGCTTCCCTTCCGGATTTGTGTCGTGGTGTGCCTGCGCCCACCAAAGAAAGAAAGAAAGAAAGAAAAAGAAAACGATCGCTATCTAATTACCGACACCCCTGACACGACCACAATGCAAATGCGCCAACGTAGTTTTACACGAAGATCACCGAGATATACGTGTTCCATATTAATTTATGGAACAGGTATGTCCGTCCTGAAATAAATTCCAGTCTGAATCGAATGCGAACTGTATTCGCGTGGGCCACATGCGTCCAGCTGCGTGACCCGACGTTCCCTCCGTGTGGGGGCGTCGCGATCGCTGATCGCATTTGTGGCAGGGCGCGGACACGTTGGCACGCCGAGAGGCGAGCAACACCGCCATCACATTTCCATACAATGCGTCGAAACGACATGTTTTTTTCTTCAATAATAATTGTTCTGCATATATTCTCCAGAACCTGCGTCATTCTAGACATTGCGAATGTCGAGGTCGACTCTGTCAACAAATATTAAGAAGTTCGAGGTACCTAATGATGCAGGGGAAACCACAAATTCAATTTTCTCTCATCACTTGGCAATGTTTTCTTCAGTTTAATTCCCTTATCTTAATATCCTGAAACAATTTTTAAGTTTCATTTCTATGAGATATTTGTTAAGGAGGTACACCAGAGTGTTCCCCCTAAAACCCATCAGGAGGCGACCTGGTAATTTTGCCTAGCCCAGGCTTAGTATATTAGTATAAGCTACCTAGGTAGGGATCTTTAACGTGTACCTGACATCGTACAGACATGATGGGTCCATCGGCTTTACATCGATTCCGAAGGAAGGCGTGCATAGGAATTTCTCTCTCTCGAAAAATTCTAAGGGTCTCGGTCGGGAATCGAATCCCCGATCACGGGAATAACATATTGGCGAACCTTTAAAATGTCTACGCATTATTTTATTGGGAGCACATTTTTTGTGACACTGGACACGTATAGCAATAGCAGGTGCAGGTAAATTGTCTTCAGTTGTCGAATGACGATATAGACTTTTCTCATGGTTCCTCCATCTCCCCCAGAGGCCGTTTCTAAACCCGAATTTTTCGAAGACTCCACACGCAGAAAACAACACGTGCGCTTTTGTTGTTTGGAGCTTTTCTGACGGTGCCCAAAGTCGATTAAGGGCAACATTTGCGCCATGCCATAAAACCATCAGCGGCAGCATTGCATTTCGTGCCTGTGTAATCTGCGTTGGAGGCGAAAGATCACGACCATCGCGATCAGCGGCTTGCACGTTATCGTCGTTGAATGATTTCTGTGCGCACCTGCAACAACGCGTGGGCCAATTGTTGTTACTCCGTGTATCGCCGACAGGTGGCGTCCTGGTGTGGTGCAGGTGCGTAGGAGCGCCGTGGACCGCATGGACAATAGACCACTATCGCGATCAGAATATTTTCATACGAATAAAACACTTTTTTCTTTAAATCTCTGACATCACGTCAAGAACGACTTATCTCTTTGTAACAAATTGAACTACTCCTGAAAACACTATTTGTGACAGGGATATGGAAAATAAGAAATTATTAATCAAATTTTGATTTGAAATTTTCTGATATTTGTACGACTCGTCGTGGCGCAGTTGGTTTAGCGACTGACTGTGACTCGGCGGTCCCGGGTTCGATTCCCGGCGTGGGCTCTCGATTATTCGATCCCGGGGTACTACTGGTCGTTCCCCTCGCATAGTGCCTAAGCACCATGAGGGGACGTAACGCCTGCAGTGCGGTTGACTACAGTTGATTGGGGTGAAAATATTTAAATCTTTAAATTTATCCATTCTACAACGGCTTTTTTGGATTTCTTAAGATAAATTAGTCAATGATGAAACAGATTCTTAGTTGCCGTGCGGCATTTGCTGTCTCCAGTGAAAATTCGTCTCACATAATAGTCTCACATAGGTGGCTGACTTCGTAGCGCATTCAACAGATTGTATGCATGGTTTAATTTGCCTATACAGAGGACGGTTGAATTTCGTTGGCTCTTTTTCGACTGACTGACCCCCTGCGTCGCAATCTGACTGCAACTGCATGGAAAGATTATCCTTGGCCTCCTATACACAGAATCACAACACCATCCAAACACAATGTGCGTCTTCTTAAAATGTTAACTGAATGGAAAGTGCAATCTCATTTAAACAAAAAATGAAAGTGAACATAAACGGACCATTGCATAGGAGATAGGCGATTTGAAGTCAGAGTGCAGATAAATGAATGCAGGACGTTTTCAAAGAAAATGATGTTGTTGCGATCAAGGGTGGTGCGTCGTCTTTATCTGACACCGGCATCAAGATTAGCTATCACCTGAATGGAAACTGACTTTCGCAATTCGAATTTCTACATGATCAGAATGACCAGACAATTCACCAAATCAAACGTATTTCTACGACCAGCTTGCAGGCGTCGAATAATTCCAAGAAATGATTAAGATTAATACATTTACAATAAAATGTAAAAACGAAATCATTACAAAAATAGATGAAACAGTATAATTAAATAAAAATATCACACATACAAGAAATAAATAATATAATAAGAGATTATGAATTGCATTGCTATTATCATTTCAAATGTGTATTAATAACAATTAATAATTAGACGTACAAGTACAGGTATATTTCAATTGTCAGTAAAGAAAAATGTATTGAAATTACATCAGGTTATGGCTAGACTACAAAGAGTATTCATTGCCCCGAACATTGCACCCACACAAGAAAAATACCCATTCCCATAATGCATTAGGTGCGACATGGGTGGTGGTCGTACACCTTCCACACAAACACCTCTTCCCCTCCCCCAGAGAGTGTGTGTGGGCAGTTTTAAAAGACAATAATTGACGTTAAGTAAAATATAACAATAATAGAAGGAGTCACATTTGGTGGGGAGGTTCACAGCAACGTATGCCAAAGTGAATAGACCGCTAATTTTAATTCAATGGGCCATCCGCCGCACCCCTGTGCACGTAGGCGTGACGCATTGAGCAACTCAGTAGACAGATAGGATCGCTCTCCCAGTTTTTCATAACTTGCTGAAAATATTTATGCGCAATAAATATTAATATGAAATATTAAAATGCAATCTGCAGCTGTAAACACTGACGCTACATTATAAAGAATTACAGAACTTTACCTAAACTTCTGACATTCTATAAACTGCATGTTTAGTGTGTTCTTTTAATGTAAAACCAGGGTTTACTGAATGTTGGTAGAATGATTTGTGTGTTTTATACACACCTACTCGTTTACATTCAAATAACCATATCCTAAAAATAAAGTAAATGTACGTTTAATATAGCTTGTCTTTATTTTAGAATATTGTAAAAACATTTTAATGAGTTTGAAACATACACGCCTTTCACTGCAATGGATTTTCATTCAAATGCAATTGTTATACAGATTGACTGCATAATTTTAAAAAATTCTAAAAATTATCTTATACAAATGACGGATTGATATTCGAATGCAAAATTATTGGTAATGTCTCACATGTTTGTTGACCTTCTTTTTGACACTGTACCTATTACCTGAGTGTGTACCCAAACTTAAAAATTCTCCAGATTTAATATGCTAGCCTGAATGTTGTTAGTTAGCTTAGCTTAGTTGTTTATCCAAGCAAAGTTGATTGGGGTCCATTGTGTCGACATTTTTTCCTCAAAAGAAACGAATGGCCAAGTTCCTGGTCAGCCCTCACCTTAAATACACAAACATTTAAGGCGGTTTTATGGTGGCGAGGGTGCAGGTGTTCTAACGGTATATTAGCATCCATTCAGAGCAAGTCCGCACGATTTGCAGATCCATTTGTTGAATTTAAAGATAAAGAGCTAGAGAGAGAGAGAAGAAAAAGGGCGGATAGCCAGAGATCCTATTCAATTTGGTCACATTCAGTTTCTGTTTTGCAGGTGCAGCAATTTGAAATACTAAATGTGAAAAGACTTCTAAAAACTGATTGCCTAACTGATGTAATGTTTGAAAGACTTCAAACAGTTCACACAAATGCAGAGTTATTATCTCGAATTTCCCAAATTTCGAAATTGTTAGTAATTTAAAGTCGAGCAATAAACAGGTGCGTGTACACACCTATTCCTGAGCATCAGATACTTTTCTCGCATAATCGATTTTCTGGGAAAGAAACTCTTCCGAATATTTGTTCTTCAGAGACTCCATGAAAACAAACTATTCGTATATGAAGCCAGAACCCAAACTTTCTTTAAGAAACAAATATGTTAGTACTTATCTGGCGCACGCACGTGTCCGGGCCTCATACGAAAGATAAGTTTAGCGGTTTCCGTGACAACGGTTACGGCACATCTTCACCGTTGCCATGACAACCGATGCGCATGTTTAGCATCGTGGCACACTGGGACGCGCAGCGTTGCAGAAACCGCAAACCGTGATTGTATATTCACTAGGTATATCAACGACGAAGTTTATGATTATGATAGGCTGAAAATCTTTCTTTTTTTCCACTGTAAATTAGCATACCGAGATTGCTTTCGCTTGGGATTGTTCTTTATTAAGATTGCTGCTTCATTGGAAATCCATCGCTTAACGTTATAACCAAATTTTCTATACTCTCTACAAGTGCTGCAGTTGTGTTTCTGGTCACTGCTTTTGTGGTTTTCATTTCGGTTCATAAATTATTTCTAAAATTAAAAGAAAATATGTGGAAACTTAATCGTCGAAGGGATATTGAGGAAAGCCATCGTAATAGTGTAGGAATTGTATAAATCGGTTCGTGACGTCAGGACGCAAGAGGATGAAACCTACTCTGGCTCACGACATCGGCCTGCGTGTGCGGCTGAAAAAGGAAGTTGGTGCAGTTAGTTTTTGACAAACGCCACAGATCACGGTACATCAATTCTCATTTGTGATTTACAACCACACAAGAGACACGCTCTGAACAATACATCATACACACGTACTCTTTGAGTACATGTACAGTATGGATACCAGCATGCGCACGTATACGTGATGGCGCGTATGGCTCGTTTGGGGAGATTCGGATTCGGAGGAATTCAATGAACCCGCGGGGAGATCGAGTTGGGAAGACAGTGACAACTTTCGAAGGAACCTCGAAGAAAGAGAAACGGAATCCAGCAGGACAAAATATTAGCTCCTTGCCGACATTTTCCCTAGGAGGACGTTCAATAATGGAAATAAATAAACTCTTCCCTCTGAGAACGGACTCAAAATAACGAGTTTGCGAAAACAATTTGAACGTGTGTGAAAACGGTCTCTAGTTGCTGAGCGGATTATCTGTTGAGGGATGGGGAAGGAAGGATTGGTGACTGCACAGCAAACGGTGATGTCTATTCTTGAGATACGAAGAAGCCAAAGTCATAACAACGTTTGCATGTCTAAATTGAAGGCATCCTCATTCGCTGTGTAAATGGCATTTTTTAAAACCTGTTTAAATTGACTTGTTCTTGTTTTATTTATTTCAACAGCATTTATTTGATCTGGAGGGTACCAAAAATGATTCTAATTGGTTAGACATTAACACATATCGCGTATTTTGTTGGTGACATGCTTGTGTTGTCACACCGAACTACATTTCAGTATTTCGTCGTCTTGAAAAATCCAAGATAATCTTCAAAACGCGGTATACACTGCACAAGGCACGAACTGAGCTGATAATAAGCGTGATAATGAGCTGATAATGACCGTATATTACCTGTGTACACCTTCCCTGTAGACAGTGTACATAGAGGTACTTGCTACTCGACTCGAGTAGGAAAAGACGGGAAATCTCTTGACGTTAAACGAACGCGGCGGAACGCCACGAGGCCGGTGGGAACAATTTAAAGAAAATGGTAATTTTTTTCAGGACACACTTTTCGAGCGTCTCCTATACCAAAAATACGGTCTACACGTACATCTAAGTTCAGGCGTGTACCATACCTTTCGCCCAAAGCCCGTACATCACCTTATCAAACCACATTTTTTAATTTTCAACTCTGTGCACTGAACGAACAAGGTAGCGTTGGAAAAATTCACCAGACTACATATGCATTCTCGCGCGCCTGACGAAAATTGCTGAAAACCTAAAATGTGACAAAAAATCCACATGAGTTGGTTTGAACCCGCAAACGTGAATCTTAGCGACAAATAGAGACAGAATCATAAAGATTTGGTCATGAAAGAGTTTTTAGATTTAATTAAACGATAGGAGTCATCCAAAAACGAAAGTAATGGTAAGTCGGTTCTTCAATTTAATAGGTGGATTCAAGCATGGTCAAATAAATTCAGTGGTAGACATTGAAATCGCCGCAGCAGAAAAAAATCCCCGCAGTTGCTATTTTATTCTTCAAACTATGCCGTCCCCATTGACAGCAATGTCTATCTGCGCTCCAGAAACTGTAAACGAAAAAGTTAACTTTTTCGCGATCGCGTACGGGCCAAATTTTCCCCGCGGGATTTACCGTGAAATATATGGCCGAGGCTTGGGGGAGAGATAAATGTAAAAATGTCGAGTGCCGGCAAAGAAAAAAAAAGCAGAAACACACAGTCGTTTCGGTTTTTGACATCATTGTCTGCAGTCTGCATGTGCGCCGACCATGCCGTGCACCGGTAGCCGTACACTGGCTACGAGCGCGAGCGCAATCGATATGATGAGAAAGTTTAAACGTTTGGACACGCAAGGACACCGACTCACAACCAAGATAAGACACCAAAAAAAAAAAAAAAAAAACGTGAACTGGAAAGTTTGCCGAAGTACTTAGTAAATCTCTAGCGGGGGAAATGGCTGCAATAAGGAAATTTCCTTCTAGGAGCCGTTTTCCCTCTATGTATAGGGGTCTGATACGTGTTCAAAATACATGCAATGAAAGACGCAGCCCTAATTTTAATCTCCGGTTGGATCGTATGGTCCACTGATAAGTATCTTAGAGCGCCTTAACTCTTTAAACGTGTAATTGATTTTCAAAAACCCACATTCTGCCGTACAGTTAATTTAAAAGAGGGTTTCTCCAAATCGTAAACAGTTACAGAATAAACGTAAAAAAACATATTTTTAAAAATTACTTTTAAAATCTCACAACGTACAAGTTTTGAGCAAGCTGACAAAAAGTGCGGATCGGCAAACCGTTTAAACTCGGGCTTTCCGGTTAAAGGGCTACAAGTAAGCCAAAACACAAATATGTGTGAGTGTGTGAGCAGCTGTAAATAATAAGTCAATTAGCGCCATAAAAAGGAAATTGTCTTAATTAAAGTTAAAATACACATGACCCCCCACAGTATATATTAGGTTTCTATTTGTGTTCGGTTTCAAAGCATATTGTAAAACAAACTATATTATGTACAAAGTGAGCTAAACAAACCATTATTAAAATGTTAGACAATGGCAACAATCCTGACAAAAATTTAGAACCAGAATGTTACTCTCTGCCTACTGCACTTCTTGTTTTAAGCTCTCATCATTTATTTTCCTACGATGTTGTTACGAAAAGTGAAAGCTGGCTGAGCGACTTAAATAACAAAACGCACACTTCCAATTTCAATTTGAAGTTTCGCGGTTGAAGAGGTCCCCGGGGCACAGTTCTGGGTTCGCCTTCGAAATTGAAAAGACAAAAAACAAAAAATGGAAATAAAGATAGGGAGTTGAAACGGTTAGTTGTGGGTCCTTCATGTTTTAAGATGAGCCGAGCTGCATGAGTCTCTGCATGATGTTCCGCCAACCTGAATTATCAATACCAGAAATGTTGAACAAAAATCACATCCGTTTTTGCCCTTTCATCGGCATTGTCAAATGACATGAACACACTGACAGAGAGGTATAAAACATTGAACGTCCGCCTCATCAAAGAAAAAACAATATTTTTTCATGGGATATAAATTTTTATCTTCGAGCCTGGAAGGCATTTACACCGCTCTCGTTATACAACTGGGGTCCTGTAGGAGTTTTCTTATTTATAACCTCTCCAGTAGTCTGGCAATCTCGACGTTGGGTTATGGATGCCGGTATAGACGGGATCGTATACACGTATCCCAGCTACATGAATGTTGAGCTAATTGACGAGAACGACCTCTGGTGGACGCTCGATCGCGCTTATTTTGGCGAAGGCGGTTTCAACGTCGTTATGTTGAACCGCGCTCAGACTCCGGATCTACAAGACCACAATGCACCTTAGCCCAGACATTGCACATTTTGACCGTGTTCTGCTGGAAGAAGTTAACAAGCGAGTTGTCGGCACTAGTCAAAGAAAGTCAGACCTTCACGCATTTCCATAACACATATGTAGACGGTTCTCAAATTGAGAAATTACGATTTTAAAAATCAAAAGACCACAGAAATGATATAGAAATTTTTTATTTGTTGAATTCACTGAAGTGACGGATCACAACAGGAAGATTCTGTACCCCTCCGTGCTTAGGCACTTTGTGAGAGGCACATTTTCACCAGTAGCCCGGGCCAGAGCCGCGCCGGGAATCGAACCCGGGACCGCCGAACCACAGTCAGTCACTTAACCAACTGCGCCACGTAGGGACATATAGAATTACCTAAAAAGGAAAATACGTATTCCTCTAAAAAATAATCCAAGCCTACTTTGGACATGCTCAGAGCGTTCCTGTTCAAGATGTTCTCGACCAATACAGGTAATCACAAGAAATTTTAATAAAATAAAATATTCATAATAAATTCATAACGAATTCATAATGAAATAAGGGCTGTTCCGGATAATGAATATTTTATTTTATTATATTTCAAGTACGACTTTGCCTCTTATCTACTTATATTTGTTTAAACAAGAAATTTTGTTAACTACAATTTTTCCGTAGATGTTAGGTAATATATAATAAATAAAATAGAAACAGAGAAATATTATCTCCAGGAGTTTTTGTCCTGGAGCTCAATGCAATTATGTTGTGAATGATACTTAGTCGTTAGAATAAAACTGTACTGTACAGTTAATATTCGTAGCTTTGAAAAATGCCTTACTTTTTCGGACATTCCATTTAAATCCTCAATCTGTCGTCCAGGTGCGGGTTAATCTAATCTTGCAGAAGGACTTTCAAATATCGGTGGCAATTTAGCGGGCTGCTGCCGCCGGCAAGCAATTCATAAACGCGAAAAACGCCGTTTCTCATTTCGATTGCGTATTATACGGCGCGAAACTAGCGACTGAGAAAGTGGCAATTCCAGCAATGGATTCCCGTTGTTGGCCGATATAGCCATTATACCTGGAAATCAGTGGCTCCCAAACTACTGCGAACTGCTTCATTCAGTAAGCAAACTGTGATCGGAAATGTGACTTGACAATTAAGGTTGCAATTATTTATTTGTTATCCTGGCAATTCTTTAGAATCGTTTGTAGTGCAGAAAATCTTCTCCATAAAAATAAAAAATAACTGTAAAAATACATTCCTATAACCCCATACAGTAAATAAATTTGGAAACACTAATTTCAATTTTTTTTAAAACGCTAAACACAATTTAGCCCGTGCAATCGCTTGCAAATTAAAAATGAAAAGTTGAAAGCGTCCTTTTTTCACATTATACAGAGGTCTTTATTGCGTGCATGAAAGACGACCAAAATAATTCAGCTTGTGATAAATTAGTCAAAACTACAGAAACTACATGTAGTTGCAAACCTCTGCTGACCACTAGTTAGGTTATCGTTTGAAAACATTGCAACCATTACCGAATGCAATAACTGACAAAACTTTTAGACCACTTACCTTCTGCTGAAACGAGTGCGTCTGAAAGTGAAGCGCTTCCGTGACAAAACTGCGCTGTACTCACTTTGCCAATCTTGTTAAACGTTAACGATAACTACGAATTCATAAAAAGGTATTCACGAAATGCCGAATCGATTATATGCTTGACGTACGATTCAGAAATCGTTTATGGATGAAATAAATTCGTATGATATATTTTTTTGCCCAATGTAATCGATATTCCAACGTTTAGTATAAATTTGTTAATTATAATTGCGTCCTTCAGGACAAAAAGAGAAAAGAAACAACCACGATTCGCTTCATTCTAATAAACCCGGGTTCGAGTGGGTGTCGAGAGGTAGCGCGTTCGCCTCGTAAGCCCGTGATCGCGGTTTCAATTCCGGCCGACACCTTTGGAATTTTTCGGGCGAGAGAAATTCCTTAACGCGGCTTCATTCGGAATGGAAGTAAAGCCGTGGGAGCCGTGCCTGTACGATGTCAGGTACACGTTAAAGATCCCTACCTACGTAGCTTATACTAAGCCTGGGCTAGGCAAAATTACCAGGTCGTCTCCTGGGGGTTCTAGTTCTAGTCCTTAACAAATATCTCAGATACAACTAGTCGTTCGACCCCGCCATAGGCCCCTCTCTTGGGGCTGCTTGTGGGTACATATTGTAATTGTAATTGTAATTCGATTCCCGGCGCGGGCTCTCTAAAATGTCGATCCCGGGGTACTACTTGTCGTTCCCCCTCGCACAGTGCCTAAGTACCATGAAGGGGACGTAACGCTTGTAGTGCGGTTGACTACATTTGATCGGGCAAAAAAAAATCTAGTAAGTTTGTTTTAAACACCCACCTTGGTACACAAAATAGGTCAAAAGTGCTATCAAAAACCAAAGGAGACTTCAGAATAAATCAAAGCAAACCAAAAAAGACCTAGACTTAGGCCAAAAAAGTCAGATCCAAATAATTAAAGGCCAATTCCTCTTTTTTCGTTTCCCAATTTTTATTCAAAGCGGAATTGGAGTTTTCAATTTAAATCCAGAATTTGGTTGCCTACAATGCACGAATGGTCCTTCTGCATTCAATGGAGATCGTCTGCATGGCACCCATTACGTCCTTTACGTTGACGTGCCATTATGTTGATGGTGGACTGGTCGCGTAAAGCGCACACGTCGGCAGAATAAGTCGACAAATGCCCAAGAGGAGAAGAGAGAGAGTGAGACTGCAGTCTTTCATACAGGTCACGGACGGAATACGTAATTAGCTCAATGCCACTTTGGGCAATCCAGAGAGTAACCTTTCAAATCCACTTACAGCACGCGTACAAATTAAAGCGACCGAATTCATTCAATTTATAGGTGAACCTGTTTTATTCATGAGCTTGTTCCTGGCGTTGCTGATAACGTGTGAGGAGCGTCCAGAAATGACGTTTGTGATTGCAAATGCCAGATTGCATGAACCCGTTCAATTTAGCGTACAAGTGTGGCCTTATCCAGGTACAAAAATTGTCAGCTTGTAAAAACAACATAAGAAATGTGCGCACCTAAAGGAAGGTCTCAGGAAAGGAACCAGAGCAACTTAGACCGCAACATATGACCGTTGCGCAACGCGTCCAACAAATCTGCCGATAGTAATAATTTTATTTATAAATTAATTATTATTAATAATAATTATATTTTTCCATGTTGATCTTTTTCACCCATTGTGGTTTGTTGCTCAATGCAGGCTCGTCTTTTCAAGTTTGTACAAGTGTAACAATCAAACAAATTGACCAACCAGAATTAAGGGAGACCTCCATTATATCGCCTTACATCTGTTGGTAAATCAGGCAAATGGCGGCCTTTCGACCCGAACTAGACATCCTGTTAAAATAAATGCCACCGTCGATCATCGAGCCCAGCTGTATTAAACGAGTCTGGTCTGCTGTTGGCTGCTACGACGACATCGCTGTGGTAGGAACTGTACAAAGTAAGTACTGGCTGGCGACAGAAGCTTTACATCTCTCCAAATCTCACTGGGACATTTGAATGGAAGCTGCAGCGCGTCGAGTCTGAAAATGATTGCGCATAATTCCTATTTAGCGAATGCCAACCATGATAGAATGATCTATGAAGATTACATTTCTCCAGATAACTACCATCGCCCTCCCCCAACCCCGTCTCCCTATCCCTCCATTCCTAAATCTTCTTTCTTCACCTCGTCTGCCTCACCCCCCTCTCCGAGTCTACCAAGTCCCGCCCCTCCCCCGCCATTACACAGCTCCCAGGCAATATGGTACATCCATTTACTTTTTAAAGAGCGATATGAGCGTTTGAAGACGGTCTGTCTCTTTCTGGGCTCGGCATCGACAAAGTACATCGGCGGACATATTGGAAGTCATAAATTAACCCTGAATATACAAAAAATATGTAGATACATTCCAGGACATTGAATAAGCTGGGTGACAAATTAGCAGTAATTTGTTTTGTGTTGGGAAAGGTTACTGACCACTGGATCATTTCTTGAAAATTTACGAGGGTGAGCTTTGGTTACATGATAAATAAATATTGTATTGCGTTAACTGTTTGTTATGAGTTTCCACCTCAAAGACACCCGGGGACGACCTGGAAATTCTGTCTGGGCTAGGCTTTAGACCTAGGTAGGGATCTTTATTCTTTTCGAGCACCTGGTATCGGTATCGTACAGGACGGGTCCAAGGAATTTAATTTCATCCCAAAGCGAATCGCGTATTGGAATTTCTCGCTCGAAAATTTCTGGAGAAGTCGACCGGGAATTGAACCCGCGATCTCGGGAGTTATAATTAAGTCAAATGGCTCGATATTCCTGACGAACGCAACTCTCAAGTCTTAAACTGTAACATGAGAAGGACTTACTGTTTGTTTCTTAGTCTCAAGAGGATACTTATGTACAATCGCTACAACGAGCCATGAAAATTGTCGTCCCGGCGATATATAGAAAATAATGGAAGAGCCTTCGGAATAAATCTGGGTGCAACTAACTCTATATTTATCGTACTGGAGATACACCACATAAAGACATGCGGAGCAGTGTATAGTCAACGTTTTCGCGAGTCCGCATATTCGCATAATTGTTATTGCGTCAATTACGCCCATTATTCTGCCCACGTCGACAATAAAGTTTCATATCCCGCAGATATAAATTAAATTTCTCACGACAACTGCGAATTCATGCCCACATCAAGAAGTGTAAGATCCACCACCATGAGCTCCCCCATTCCCTTCACCATGCGTGACCCCTTTAGTCCACAGGACGCCATCATTTTTCCAATCACTACGACAAGATTTATGGTGGCAAAAATTACCGAGAAATTAATTTGGCCGGGCCCAGCCATATTGCGCTCCGGGTCGCGTTCATCGACACTGGACAGAAAGCCTGGGAATAGCCAGACTCCGACACTTATGTCCAGCTGTAGAATCACATTCACCGGCAGTGACACCGGTTGCAACTGGGGAATGATGACTTGAAAGACTTTAATTTTCACCAGAAAAAAACATACATGTATATTCTATGTTATTGCTGAAATAAATCATTTTTCGTTTCAGCAATATTCGACATTGAACGTCGTTGGAAATGAGAACTAGTTTTAAAACAGCCGTTACTTTTCGAAATCATTTTTATTGCGACTGTGGCTGAAATTTCACAGATAAGTTTAAATCCATGGCGACACCTAAATTAAACAAATCTTATTTGAAATTGACTTTTTTATAAAGAGAAAAAATCCATCAAATTAATTAAATATCAGCCACAGATAGCATCGTTATTTATAGCGTTAATTTATTTGAAGACGAGCCGCAATAAGGAAGCATCAATGAAACCCACATGCTGCTCTATTAAAAGATTGCGCACATGCAAGTGAAGAAACGTATCTGTTGTAAGTGAGAACTAATTTTTTATGATTCGACATCATTACTTGAAGCTGTGAAAACCATAGTGGTGCAACTCGATTTTTCTGATTATTTGAGTTATGGACATAAATGCAATCTTGGCATGTCAAACTATCGAAAGAAAATGTCATGTATGCCAAAGCTTTTCAAGAGCGCCAACAGAGGGCAGCAAAAGTTAGATTGGTACACGAAACTCTATGATGACGTATCTAGAAAACCTCCTGTTTCCCAATTCGAGAAAAACACGAGTCACACAACTATTGACCAGTTATACGCCTTTCACCCGAATTTGGATCATCTTCATAAAATATAATATGACGCTAATGACTTTTGAACAGCCAGTGTCAACATTTGCATGTCGGAATAATGTTTACAAAATGCCCAAATTTATGAAATATGAAATTAACATGTAATTACGTCGCTGTTTCGTTCACATCGCTCGATTCAACGGCTTGAGCAGATCGCCTTAAACGAGTTCATCTGGAGAAAGTATGGCGGCTACACAAACAATGCTAATTGAAATTTGTTGACGCTGCTGTGTATGGAAACACGTTCACATCAACAACGAACAGAGATATCATATTAATTATTCTTATGGCAGCTGCAAGTGTGTGTGTGTGTGTGTGTGTGTTTGTGGTTGCCATGGAATAATTGGGACTATCTCAAATCTGCAAGTTGCTCCACTCGAGTATATGTGGTGTGTGGATGTAGGCAGGGAAGTGCGCCATGTAAGAGCTGATGCTGCGCCCAGTCGGCCCGGGACAGTGATGTATGTTTATCGAATACGTAATTATGTAATAAACATGAGCATCGCTCTGCGAGCCTAATGGATATTAATTGCACGGGTGAAGTGCCCCATCAACGCCCTCTATTCGCTTGGTACATTTGGAAGGCCTAGAATATCTACTGTATTTTTTTTTTGGTTTTAAATAGTGCCGACTCATTCGTTCCAGAGTGGAAGGTAGTGTAGAGGTCCGACTTGTCCATGGGGTGCGTTGCAAAATTAGAACTATTGGGTTACAATGAGGGTGGATAAACTATTGCCTTGTTGGGTGACCCACATGTGCTCAAGCGGGTGGCGGCTGATTAAGAATTGAAAGGGTAGGAAATCGGTATTTTTCAATTTACTACAACATCAACAAACAGTTAAGTGCAAAAATGCAATCTTGGCATGTCAAACTATCGAAAGAAAATGTCATGTTTGCCAAAACAAAGTTTTACGTATACGTACGTTTACAACGTTTACTTCTGATCTTCAGGAAATTAAAAGTTTGCAGATTTGAGAAATTCAAAGACAAACGTATGAACTCACCTAAAGCTTTCCTCACTACCCAAGAAATTAGAATAAATAATTGTCTTTGTGTTTCGCAAATCTGCAATTTTTTTTTGTTTCCTTAAGATCAGAAGTATACGTTGTATATCGATGATCTTGTTGCCAACTCTCGATTGCAGCCCATCAAAAATTAGCGTAGAACAGCCAAGAGATTGTCACAGATTGACACGGGACTTTCTAAAAACTTATTACTACAGATCTAACATATTGTCGTATAATGGAACAAATGAGGTTAGTCTTCGCCAATTAAATTGTAGAAGTGTTAGGGGTAAGGTAGGCAAATTTCATGGATTAATTGAATCAGTAAGAGCTGATATAGTGCTTGGATTGTTAGAGGAAACCATTGTGTCCAATGAGGTATTTCCGGATAAATTCACAGACCACAGAAAAGATAGAGCTGATGAAAATGGAAGTGGCGTTTTTTAATTGCACATCTTAACTGCTTTACTACAATGCTCTACTTCCAATCGAGTGTTGGTTAGCGGCGGTGTTAGAGTTAAGGAAAACATTTTTACATAGTCTTATATTTCATAACACGAGGCAAGTTCATTTTGTCGTACAAACGCTATCAATCAAAAGATTAGAGAATACAAATTTAATTGAGTCGGACAGCTGGACAGTCTGAAAAATCAGTGCAGCGTGCGCGTACACGTGTCATACAAAGTTGTTGCAACAACCCCGACATATTCTGTAATCTGTGATTAACCCCATTTCATCGACACCGCCGCTGCCATGTCGCGATGCAGACGTGTAGCAAAATTGTCCGCGCACGCAACATGTAAATTGAAGTAAAAACGACGAAAAAAAAAACTATATACCAGTTCTGTAGGCGGTGGTGGTGGTGGTGGTTTCTTCATTCTCCAGCTGGACGTTGAAAAATTAAACGACAAAGCGTCTGTGATAACAAATAAATTAGATTGAGGTATTTCTAGTAGTTAAGTCAGCCGTCACCCCTCATCACCAACTGTTTCCTGTAGCCAAACCTGCACCATGAGCAACAAATAAAAATGACGCCCCTCGACAACAATATTAATTAGATAGGGGTGTCGAGTGGCAGAGGTAGCGCGTATGTTCGTCTATTAGCCCGTGATCGCGGTTTCGATTCCGACCGACACCTTCGGAATTTTTCGGGCGAGAGAAATTCCTTAACGCGCCT
>JAQGBY010002462.1:0-22997 GCA_034698785.1 Mycogona germanica
CTTGATGACGTACTGTCTATATTTGGGCTTTATTTGAGGGTTTTTAGTTCCAATAAAAAATACTTCAGAATTCTGCACTCCTGTAAACATCGTATCGTGCCAAATATCGTATGGATATGTTACTAGCGCAGTAATGTCGTACTACGTAATATCGTAAATTCACAGACGGTAACAGAAAATTAATTCAACCTCAATATCAGAACGGCAAAAATTCTACGCCACTAGCTAAAAAAAACAGATTTGCTGGTCATAGCCGAGTGAGCACATTTAAAAACTGTCCAGAATATTGTAGGTTTCCCATACAGTAGCTAACCAAACGTTTGTCTATGTACATGGTACAGTATACATTGTCCACGGGTTTCCAGCCATCAAACATCCCGAATACGGGCCCTTTGAAAAATTGTAAAATTTGATTAGACATTGTTCGATTATATGAGTTTAATTCTGTGAAGCCACACGAGAAACTCATTTCAGTGGATCTTTAAACCTTATACATGAGTAGAAGCACGGCTTCCTTTCCATTATTTACTTTTCTGGGGGAAGCTCGGTTCTTAGTTTAAAAGCGAACATTCCCAGATACGCTTATAAATGAATTCACCTGTTTTAATTCTGCTGTTCCATTTTTTTTCTATTTGCAGGTACGGCAAAGGAAAGAATATTATATTGCAGAACTAAAAATAATTAACAGATGTATTTTTGCACCATGCATGTCCGTACTATTTAACAATTATTAAGACAAGTAAGACAACAAATCTTACCTCAGAAAAAAATACGTCCACCAAAACAAAGCAGCTATCAACTCTACGAGCGTAAAAGTAATACCAACGAACAATTAAATGAAAAGAATCTTCAGCTATTTTGCATATCCATCTTATCCAAACGTCATAGCATTATAAATGCCATTGAAGATGCACTTCGTGAACCCATCTCCAGAATGTCTTAAAAAATTAGGATTTACATTCGAGCATCCAACCACCTTGACAATGAGCATTTTTTAATAAGCAGCTTCGATGGGCACAGCCTGTAAAAACGAATAAAACTACTGAACGCTCGCTGTACATAAGTAAATACGCGCTGACGTGGTGAGTGATGACAGAATGACGAAGAAAGAAAAAAATGCCTGGAGGATCACGTAATCAGTACCGCATCACATACGAGCTTATACACTCCCGCTGCAAGAGCGAGCAAAGCCCATAGCGGTATCCACCGTCACGGGCAGGCAGCCAAACTCACGCCCCTTACCTCCCCTCCCCGTTTCCCCAACGCCCCAGGGAGCTAGGGCCGACGGAGACGTCTATACGGAGAACCTGGGTGGCAGCGAACGTGCAATACGTGACGTGCTTTGTTTGCATGTGTGGTCGCGGTAGTGTAGTTTTGGGTAAGCGAGATTGCAAGCGCTATGAAACAGAAATTGAAAATAAAATCTTTAATTTCGGCAAGCTGGTGAATTTCAAATAAAGGTTAATTACGAGGTGGTCCAACTTCCAGCAGGGTAGGTCAATTTCTCAACTGCACGAAACATGGAAGTGTGACCAACGTTCAGATGAACAAAAAGAATTTTTTTATGCGAGTGCAGTGCATAACCTCAAGCACGCAAGGGTACGGTTATTTTGCAAATGTTTTTACAAAGGTTCCCTAATTAATATTTGAAAGTTACAGAAATTCTAATGTATGTTTATTAACCAAGTGTGCTGGTACACTTTCACTGTGGTACAGAGATAAAAAGTGAAGACGCTTTACGTTCAGCGCTTTCAAATGAAATTTCATTGCAAAACACATTGCAGAACGAGCGGGGCTGAGTCGCTTTTTCAGACACACGTTTCAATAGCTTGTGGAAGACTCAAGGAATGGTGGAATGATGGTTGAGGGCGCCAGCTCGTTTACTCGATTCATGGGTAACTGGGCCAGATCGCAGAGATAGGTATATCACAAGCAAAAATAAATTAAACAAACTAAAGCGAACTTCCACTAAGGGGTTCCTATTGAATCACGAATAAAAAGAGTGACTGAGCGTCGTTCCGTCAGAAACTGCAAAGTATCATGTACTGGCATCAGGTTTTAGATCTCCCTATTTCGAAGAACGTTGAAGGACGTCCCATTACATGGCATAAGGATTGGCAAATTGACACTGCAATCTCCGCACTTGTGCCAAGTACAAAATTGAACCAATTCGCCAATATGAAGGTAATTTTCTCGCAAGTGGGACATCGAGTTCTAAATCCACACATACACATGGAGCATGTTGCGCGGGTGCGCGAGCGGCAAAAACGCGTACATCCCATTTCTACATCCACAGCTTATTTGAACCATTTGGCAACTGGAACCACACAATGGATTCGGTGTCCAATTAGAGGCCATCACGGCTATCCAGGACGGGAAGTGATGGAACCAATAATAGCTCCTAACGAGCTCACTCTTTCACTCTCCCTATCGTTCGATCCGATAAGCTCATATCCGTAATAAGCACTTGGGATTTATCCTCCTGAGCGTCCCTGAACTTCTCGCTCGTCTTCCAGCAGGAATTGACAGCATTCATTTAAGCGTGCGTAATGAACGAGCAGCACCCGACCACCTATACACTGAGTAATGACTAGCCCTAGATTTGATCATGTTGCTCGGACATGAACAAGACCAAACTGAGAGTTCCGAACGACATGAAAACATTGCTTAAAAACCTTCTCGAATGTCACGTTTACATACATAGCTCTCTGTAAATGGAACATACGAGTACGATATATTATTTTCAACAGAAAACTAAGACGTAAGAAATCATTTTAAAAAGCAATACCGGTAATGAATAAATATAATATAACAGAAATGTGCCAAATACAATGACTGTTAATTCTTAATCAAATTAATGATTCGGGATTATATGAATGATTTCGCCTAAGCTTATAAACCACATTTGTAGTTTAAAATGTAATGAAGACATACAATTACTGTACAATATTAATTGCCATTTGGGAATACTATATACACACAGAAATTTGAAGATATTACAGCTATTAAAGTGCGTGCACAGGTATAACCTCACACAAATGACATGACCAAAAAACGAAAAATCGAATGGAATCCACCAAATTATATAGTTGTGGGGTAACAATGACGAGCTCCTGACACATAAAAAAGGACTTTATGAAAACACAATGACGCGGTGACGTGGGAAACGGACACTCTCACTAGCACTATCCAATGGCAAATGCCCGCACTTACACGCAGTTACAACAGCCCAATTTTTTTGTCGAAAAATGAGGGGGTAAAGTTGAGCAGTGAATAGTGGAATTATTGTTTGTGGGACTTGCCGAATATAGGCCAGGTATATAGTTTTTACACAATAATATATCAACCACCAAGTAGCTTCACAGTGACAGGACGAAATAATTAGAGCGAGCTGTAAATAACAACAAAAACTGACACCTGGGTCCTGCCTCTTCTACATGTACAGAGTAGTTACGGGACGCCTAAAAAAAATGAGCACATGCACAGTATATTCCCATGAAAAAAATCACACGACTCTTGCAAGGGCTATGTTTTTTGTTCAACATCTAGGCGAAACGAAAAGGTAGCTCTACTTATATCGATTTAATTTATATCGAGTCAAATCAAGTGAAACCCAAAATTATCGCGCAGCCCTGTGCTCCCCCCGGTTTCACAGAACCTTTTATAATCAGATTTTAAAATTGCGTATATGAGCGTGCTAAAATTAAATTTCCATTTCCCCTATTGCATTGCGCCAGCTAATTTACTTGGATAATCAATGAGAACTCGATATCACGATGCCGCTTGTTCGGCGTTTGTCAGCGTCCAAACTAATGCCACCCTCTGGTGGTCACCAATGAAACTAACTGTGAAGAGACGGGAATGACGCGACGACAAATGGAACTAGATGTCGCAGGAATTGATTTCTGACCAGGGCGCTATTTCACTGCTATATCACTGCGCTATTTACACAAATAACAAACTCAATCATTTTAAAATTATAATACATTAACCCCGTATTTCACAAATCTATCCGGGTATTCCGTGATCAAGAATCCACTTTCCCCATTTGAATAGAAAAACCACTAATATTAATCATACAATAGCTTCGGTAAATACTTCAATTACAAAATTAAATAAAGTCGGGCTCCCGTCCCTTTTCAATAAATTCGGATTCTACTGAAAACAGAAAAACATTTGAAACGAGTTGCTCAAATCGTTCTATTTGACCGCAGTACTCATAGGGTGTATATACACGCCAGATGTTTTCATATTTTTCCTGTCATTCGATTTCTATTCCGGTTCCCAGCAAAACCTCGGCTATAACTCCTATGAGTCATACCACACGAAATATATTTCTTTGAAAGGAAACAAATAAAAAAGTCGTTAAGCCAGAACAAACCAAACCACAACCACACAGACGCCCCAGGAAATTTGTTTTCATTAATTGCCACTTGTATTGCTCCCACCTGCCATTTGCATGGCTAACAAAAGAGGTCGACTGCGGAACATTGAATTGAAAATCTTTTGGAGGATTGTCTGAATACCCGGTTACCAATTTCATACACACTTTCATGATTTAAAGTTTCTAAACTACATTAAAATTTTGCTCGGCAGTATGGCGGTCTGAGCACTTTATTGGACACGATATGCCCGTAAAACTAATTGTTTTTATGCCAAGAATATTCGTATTTAGTGTTCTCACAGGCATGATACCTACAGTCGTACGACAGCCCGAGATATCCTAATTCGGAAATGCGACGTTCTTGAACGCAAATTGAGATGCCACGAAGGGGTCGAAGAAAGGTTAATTAGATAACATGGAGTGGATCCACCTTCAAAGATTTGTGTGTCATCCATTCCACCGATCTCTGTGCGTCGTACAAAAATGAAATTGAACAAATTCGTGAGAAGTGGGAACTGAGGTTTAACCCAATCTCGCAGAGCGCATTTGACCAATTCGGCGGTAGCAACGAAGCAGGTAGGTTTTATTTGTTTTTTCTCTGTTGCAACCTTGCCTACAATAAAATACGGCGCAGGACGGTGCTGTTCTCTGGCGGAGGTCGTGCGAAACAGGACGAACGGTAGGGCGTAATTACAACGCAAGGAATACAGAACGCACAGAAATTCAGAAACGGCAAGTATAAAAATGATAATGAATTAACAAATAACTTACCAGCGAGCTTTTGGGCATCATCGATTTTCTTCCATTCCTCGTGATATTTCTGCCATTCTTCTTTCTCTTTTTCTGTAAGAAAATCAATGAATTTCACAATTTAGACGTCAGAATTTGAAACCTGAAACGAGAATTCACGATTTATTAATTACATAAAATCTCTTTTTATCACAAATGAAGGTTACTACTTTCATGCTCGATCAAATATTTAGTTATTTTTGGCGCCATCACTAAACCTAGGCACCAAATTGAAAACGGTTCGGTAATAAATGTTAAGAGGGGAAAGGATAAGATGACGCTTTTAAAAACGTCCAATGAAACTCCAGTTTTTTATATTTTTTTATCAACTGTAGTCAACCGCACTACAGGCGTTTTGTACCACTCATGGTGCTCTGGCACTATGCGAGGGGCACCTCCAGTACCCCGGGATCGAAACTTTCGAGAGCCCTCGCCGGGAATCGAACCCGGGACCGCCGAGCCACAGTTAGTCGCTAAACCAACTGCGCCACGTCGAGTCGTACCACTTTCTATCAAATTAAATCAGATTCAGTTCTAAATCAGTTCAGTAAGATCAGATCAGTTCAGTTCAATTCAGTTTCTATCAGATTCAGTTCTAAATTGTTCAAAATTATTTCATTGAAAATTACTTCAGATGAAAATAAATCCTCGTATAAAATCGTAAATAAATTGTCTACATTTAATATTTTTTGGCAGATCATTTCAAAACACCCTGTAACAATCAGGACAACGTCAGAACAATAGCGCACAATTCCCGGGTGCAATAAATCCAATTAGGATAAAAGCAGCGTTTTCTTAATTACCGAAATGGGTTTTTTTTTACCATAACCCCAGAACAAACGAGCGACGAACGGAAGTGCGGATCCGGACGCACTATTTCTATGCACTCAGTATTTACGCCACCCGCCAATTGCAATTATTTCCAATACAGTCACGACAGCTGCACACCTAATTGGTCGTTCCACACAACCATCTATCGCCAACGCGAAAGGTGCTCTCAATAATTGGTATAGGGCTCATTTGAAACAACAACAAAAAAAACTTCCACCGTGAAAGTGAATTTCGGCACCTGAAAATTGATGGAAGACACAAAGCTAGATAATATAGCAGCAAGATCCGAAAGGTACATGAATAAAACGACGAAAGGAATGATATCTGTAAGAACCTCGATGGCTGACCACGCTACACTCCGTCATAATCACCGAAAAAATAAATTTGAAGAAATTACTGGGCCACACTAACGTTTTCGATAGAATCCCACTTCTATCTGAACTACGTAAACGTGGTCGGCTAACGAGGTTCTTAGATATTCCTTTCGTCATTTTATTCATGTACCTTTCGGATCTTGCCACTAAACTATCTAGCTTTGTGTCTGAATTGAAATATATCCGAATCTGCTCGTGCTTCTGCACTTTTTATTTAACATGAAAATTGGTTTCACCAAAAACTTTAATGGTCTCTATGTTTTTTACGGATCACTGTGTAAATGGTGACACAAACTCTCCTTTACGTCCAAGTTGCAAAAGAAAAAAGAAAATACTTTTAATTGTTTATCAATATTCATCATAGATCTCGCAGCAAAGAGAAAACTATAGATTCTAATAAACGACCGCCGAAGCAGACACTCACTGCGCCACACAAGAAGGTAGATCGTCGGGGGCATTTGCAATTAATACGAAACCTATTTACAGATGCATCGTTGGATTTCCTACATACGATATGTACACGTAGACATCTGCGAGAGCTACCTATTTACAGTGTCAACAGCGCAATCGTAAATATCTCCACGTAAACACGTTAGCTGCAGGTGTATCGAAAAACAGGAAAAGGTGTACGCCCTCGCATATTTAGTGCGTATAGTTATACACACTGCACGGCTAGGGAGAGACGTAGATATAGAGGCGGCTGTCGGTTGATTGGCATTATCGATAATTATATCGCATGTAAAATCGGTCGCCCCATAAACAGAAGTTGATAGTTATCCCAACTGTATAATAATATAACGAGACGCAGTCACACATACGCGCGTTTGGGTGACATGAGCACGACCCAACAATAACCAGTGCGCGGGGACAAAACAACCTGCAGATGAACTAGCTAGATAGGGAAACGTCTGTTTTCGAAAAACGGAACTTGTATGTTTTAATGACTCGACCGACCTGCCTTGCCGGTATGTGTACGTGCATGCGACAAGTGTAGGGTTGGAAGGGGGTTGGTGGAAGTACGAGGAAACTTTTCACCGTAAATGCATAAATGCAAACGAGTGATTTTGTAGAAGAACACGTACTCCGGTAGACGTTCGGCGAAAAATATCCGCCCCCGGGGCAACAAGCAAAAGTTTTAATCCATTCCTTCCTCGTATTGAACGTAATTTGACATATCAAAAGGGGAGTAGAGAGGTTCATAATTCGGTGTCCATTCGATTGGTATGAGGTCCTTGAACTTTTTTATTATTAATTCCTATCACTGTAGTCAACCGCACTACAGGAGTTTCTGTACCCCTCTTGGTGCTTAGGCACTATGCGAGGGGCACATTTTCACCAGTTCCCCCCGGGATCGAAATTTTCGAGAACCCGCGCTGGGAATCGAAATGGAAACTTACTAATGGTTAGGCTTCTGGATATTCGTAAATCGAATATAAAGAATCGAAAATTATTGTAACTAATCTTCACATTCATTCTGAACTTGTTTTAATAAAACGAAATTTCGAATAAGTGTTTGATAGATACACTGCAGATGTGACCAAAAACCGTTGAAGGACAAAAAATAAAAATAAATAAACCAAAAACGCTTATATTTCAGTAAAAATAATTTTTTTAATTTAAGATGCCGTTTCGAAATGTTTGTCACAAATTTAAAAGCAATCTTTTGTGATAATCTAATAATGCACCATCGATTATAATATGCTGGACGAATCTGCAAGGGTTGGTAGACTTAAGTTAACAAAAAAGTATTATTTACTTGTGCGATAATTAATTATTATAATGTCGTAATGATCTAAATTTCCAAGCCACCACAAGACAAAAAATACATTGTCAAAAGTGCGAATGGCGACGCGAATGACCATGAGTAGAGTGCCCAGAGCGAGCGGCCAAAGTAATGTGCGCCGCCAAGGCACACAGGTATAGTCAAGAAATAGCTTCCGGTCAACGTGTACCGTGTAAAGGGCCACCGGGGATCACTAGGGAGTGTTTAATGGACGCTACATACAGAGGCACTAGGCCCCGTAGAAGATAACGAAAGAAAAAGACTAACAAAGCACACTGGTCGCGGCTACAGAGAAGGTGAGGGAGCGATTGTCACTAATGGCTAATCAGTAAAGACCGGATTTGGAAAGGTTATGTACTGTTCACTACCTCGTCCGGTGTGTGTTCACTCGAGCCAACAATTTGCATTTACGAAATTGCCAAACAGAATTTTATTCAAAAGTCAATTTCAAATTAAATAGTTAGCTGTTCCAGAACTAATCAGATATCCATCACGATCGCCTTTCGTCCAGTTGTGCTCAGGAAAGAAACAATCTAACAGAGCAGCTTCAAACTCAGTAAAACGGAGTATGTATTCCAAGTACCAAAATAATTTATCAAGATTGTCATTTAAAAAGAAAATGGAAACAAGAAAAAGTTTCAAATGATAGTTTCTCAAAAGGAATTTTGCCATGCCCGAAAATAGTTTCATGATTTCGTGCCTGAACAAACAGAACATACACCGTCATTAATTTGACCACAATTAGTGAACCAACACAACACGGACATAACAAAATATTAAACAAAGTACATAAAAGACCATTTCTACTAGTGATGTGCACCTGGTATGCCGAAAAAGGCCATTTGTTTACCTTACTTTCTTGGTAACGTGTCACGTGATCGGACCGAAGCAGCCATTGTTTGGTAATTACCGAAATGCATAATAGTCATTCCAGTGCCAAATGCGCACCTGCAGATGTTCTACACCTGTAGTAAATATACCCCTACGAATAATATTACATAGGAGATGAATTAATCTATGCGAAGTCGCGACCATAAATAATACGGTTACTTTGCTCGCCTCAGTTGACAACGACAATTGCTTCGTACTTATTTTTTAATGCTACGATTCCTATAAACGCTAAAAAATAAGGCGTTTGTTTCCGATGAACAAAGATGCATTTTTTGGCTATGGTGGTGACATTTTAAAGAAATGGTTGGACCACACTCACACAACCTGGACAGAGTGAATGGGTGCGCGTAACCTCTGTAACCACAACACGACGACGCATCCAATTAAAAAGCAAATAAGAGACAAGTGACATTAGGTTTGCATTATAAGCAGGCCTCTCTGCTGGACACGGTCATCTATAAAACATGGGTCCCGGGTTGTTAGGCTTTTGGTGGACACTGACGGAACAACCCTTAATTCGACACAAATTGAAATAATTTGTCTTTGCAAGAAAATACAATATTCAAGAATAGTGTCCAACAATAATAAAGTCTAACAAATGTTTTTTGAACACAACACATCTTTGAGATCCAACTTGAAATTGCACTTTTCTCAGATTTTTCTTGAAAAGTACTTAGATCATAACTGGACCAGTTCGTTTAGCCATTACTACTCTTCAAGATATTTTTAACATACACTGAGAATATTTATGAAAGACTGTTAAATACTATTATTGAGCAGGACCAAAACTTTGGAATGTCCTAAGCCGTACAACACTGCAATCCGGCCTCCATTTTAGTAATTATTGGTTGTCAAAGAGACAAAAAAGATAGGTCCTACTAAAAACTAAGGTATGTCGTGAAGAGTGGGGGAAAATAGGGTGGCGGAAAAAACGAAAAAGCCAAGAGGCTTGAAATGGTCACAGAGAACCATGCACGATCAGAAGATAGAAAAAATGCTATTTTATTTGCGCGCCATGTCGCTGGAAATCGCGTTTGTTATAATCCAAAAGCAAATTTTGAAATTCCTCAAATTCAAAAAACTCCTTTGTGCGATCGCGCCGCCCTCTCACGGCGGTGACTAATGTCTTTTTAACTACCTCGATTTATGTCGTGTCGGCGCTCGGTCGCTACAATAACTCAGACGGTGGTCCGCTGTGAGAAGTTGACCAAATGCGAATAGGCCAGTTTTTTCTTCTCTCCATCTCGCCTATCTCTTTCAGCCATTCCGAAAGTTACTTATGTACACAGAAGCGAAAGACTTTCTAAACGGGTGGTGGGGTGATGGAATCCAGCATTTTTATATGACCCGTTCTAAGTAGTAGCCATTCCCCCTGCTTTATATTCGCTTATTTAGGAATATAATAAATAAAACAATTTTTATTACTCGTGAGTTCGAGGCGAACAGAAGAACCTCGCAACCGAAGGACACTCTGATGTGAAGTGGCGCTTACATAATCGAATATTCCATGAAAATTGTCAAATCTGAAATCTTCATAATATAAATTTGAGCACTGTACTTGAATCGCTTTGGCGAGAGGCTACCACATTTATTTTTTATTGGAATGCATGAGCGTAATCTTACTTTTCAGGTTTACGAAAAATTTGACAATACATGACCCATTGTGTTTTCTGGAGTCCTGAGAAAGGCTGGATCTAACATATTCTTGACTAATTCGATTGTTGAAATGTTTAAGGGAATTCAGGAAGATTGGTCACTTTTGACAGGGATCTCACGAAGATATTCTAGAATACACAATCTCCGATGCAAGTCAAGGTAGTTATAAAAAAATCATAACTACACTATGCCAATTAGCTCGCAGAAATTAAATTATGTCTGCAAGACTTGTTACATTATACGAAAATAAGAAAAATGTCATTATCAAGGTTAGAAGAATGCTAAGAGCTGGAGTAGTGAGAAGGCGGAGGGGATGGGAGCTTAGCGGGGGTAAAACAATGATAAGGTATAATAAAAATAATTTTCTTCTAGAGAACAGAGCACTTTATGTTCTATTAGAACAAATATTTTCTCCACTGACTCACTATGTGTTCAAGTGATCAAGTGATCCGGATGACCATAATTGTTTTAATGTTACAAGGTTAACCCTGTATCCCTCAGCTAATAAGTTTCCCCTGTAAAATGTTGCTGAACTTTTAGTGTTTTGACGCTCCAAGGTTGCTGTCACCCTTACATTGACAATTACTTTCATTTAACCATACCTTCAACCGTTCTAGACACAAACGTCTACGATTAATTTTTTTTATCAACTGTAGTCAACCGCACTACAGGCGTTTTGTACCCCGGGATCGAAACTTTCGAGAGCCGGGAATCGAACCCGGGACCGCCGAGCCACAGCCAGAAGCAATACCGACTGGGCTACGACAAGTCGTACAAATCGATGCGACAATTAGAAAGTGGCCCAAGTTGGCGGCGGTCATTTTGAACATCTGAAATAACCATCAAATGATGGTAAATAAACGTCATTTGTACCAAATTTCCTAACATTCAGGGTATTTTTGGCCGACTTATTAAAAATAATAAAAGTTATCCATAGTTTCAGGTTCACCCTGTACACAAACGTCTACAAATTCTAAAAAATATATTTTTGCTTTACATGTAAGTTCATTAAAAGAATGTTTTGACATATTAATTACATGTACAAGCACAATTTATTAATTACCATCATTTACGGTAATCTTGCCTTCTGCCCTTCTAGTCCTAGACAAAAACGTCTACGGGGTTAAAAATAAAACATCTTTGATTTTAAATGCAAGTGTGCATTCATTACAAGAATGTTTTGACATATTAATTACATGTACATGCATAATCTTGCCTTCTGCCCTTCTAGTCCTATACAAAAACGTCTACGAGTTTAAAAATAAAATATTTCTGATTTTAAATGCAAGTGCTTTCATTCATTATAAGAATTTTTTGACATATTAATTACATGTGCATGTACAATTTATTAATTACCATCATTTGCCGTAATCTTGCTTTCTACCCTTCTAGAACGTCTGGATTATTTTCAACAAAAATGAAGGTTGTGCCCGGGACAGGCCGGACGAAAAAAGTTGTTTTCCACGGGAGATGTGGATGTGGTAAATTTGTTAGATGTGAATCGTCATCGTCTTAGCTGTAGCGTTAGTTCTCACGGTTTTCTAGTTTAATTTTTTTATTTTAAATAATAGTTTACTATATTAAAAGAGTTATCGTTTGTTCGACTTTTTCGTCCGGCCTGTCCCTGGCACAACCCCCATTTTTATTGAAACTTATAATAGTTTAAAAATAAAATATTTTTTATTATTACGTGCAAGCGTTTTCGTTCATTATAAGAATTTTTTTGACATATTAATTACAAGCATTTAATCTTACCTTCTAACCGTACCTTCTAGGCGAAAACTTCTACGAATTCTAAAAAAATATTTTTGATTTTACATGTTTACATGTACGTTCATTTTAGGATTTTTGCTCAGATTTTAGTCCTAAATAATTGTTGTATAAAATATAAAATAAATTTTTTGTTACTAAATTCTCTGTATATTCTTGATTCAGTGTATCCCTCTATTCCAGTGTTAAGAGTCCGCCACTCAGGCGATTTTCGAAGTTCAGTTCAATTTTTCAGTTTTAATTCTATCTTGGTTCCACAAGTGGAGAGCTTTCGAAAGGTGAATATAAAACACGAAATACATAAACCAGAAGGTGGTCATACGAGAACGGTGCCTGTCCGGCAACAGATGAAAAGAAATATTAAGGAATGTATTTTCGCTGTCCAATTAGCGAATTCCCACGCTCCATTGTACGGACAAAGACGCAAAATACACAACTCTGAAATCCTCTTAACCCCACTTTACAAGTTACACCCTCACTCCATTCCACTATCCCACTCACTAGCGGCATCATAACAAACATATAGACATCGCATCTCGTGTCACCTGTGATTCCCACGACATTGTCAAGAGACGAACTTTTTCAATGCCTTTGACGAGGACGTGAACGCCTTCTTTCGGGCGGAATCAAAGATGCGAGCAACCATTTAATGCTTCATTTGAACACAGCGCTCACACGAGAACTAGATTATAATTATGCCTTCATGTAGACCACAATTTTCAATTTCTATAATAACAATAATAACAAGAGTGACTGACTTATTTGTCATTGGAATTGCTCAATTGCTACTGTCGCAGTGTGAGCTAGATCCAGTCGATGAAGACGAAAAATCGGTGATAGCCAGAATCTTTCCCAAACCAGACGCTTGGGAAAGATTCTGAATTTCAATAAATTTTAACAGAGAATATGCCAAAAGTAGAGGATAATATGACTTAGTGATAACTTAAAAATCAATTTTCTATTTATATTGCCTATCCTACCTATCTGAAAAATTAAAATAAGTTATTTTCAAATTATTTGTACTGTGTTTGGTATAAAAGACGCGACATTTATTTTGTTTGAAGTGCTCCCTTTTTCCTTTTTTAAGACCCAAGCCAAAAACAAAGAAAAATTAAAAAAATGTTTGTTAAGGATCACCGGTGATTGAACATCTTAAAAACCCCAGGTAGGCGGCCTGGAAATTTTGACTAACCTAGACTGCCTAGGAAAGGAATCTTTAACGTCCCGATATCGTTCAGGTACGGGTCATGATTTTTACTTTAATTCCGAAAGAAGGCGTGTGCAGGAATTTCTCTCGCTCGAAAAATTACGAAATTACGGAATCGAAACCGCGATCACGGTTTTCGAGGCCAACGCAATACCTTTCGACCACTCGACACCTCTAAAGAAAAATTAACAATCGGCAATATGATTTATATTTATTTTTTTATATTCATGTCTTAAAAGTCAGATTTGAAACCAAACCGCGTCAAAGAAATGATGCCCATGAGGAAAATCGAACCGTAAGGGGACCAATGAAATGCTATACCTGAAACGCATATACGAGCATTGCAATGTCACGGACCAAAAATATGCAGCGATTTTACATGAATATTACTGTATATGAATATGGGTATAAAAAAGGCGGAGACCGAAACACAAACCGGACCTGAAACCACCAGAGGGTGAGAGGGCTGGTGTTGGCTCCCAACAGAAGCATTGACCATGCAACGGACCGCAACTAATAAAGGGAAATGCCGACTCGAGCTATAATAAAGGAACGAGAGATAGAGCGAGAGCAAAAAATTGCTACTGCACGACACATTTCATTTATTTCCTTCGCTTAATAAGCTATTAAAATCGCCACCCATTACGCGGCCTTCGTGATATGGTGCTCATTATATCACAGGCCAATGACAAACAAACTCTCTCGCGCACCAAAGAAGTGGACGGTTAGATAATATATATATATATAGAAGAAGGATTCGACACTGATAATACAAAAGGTTTAAGAAACTCAACTGACAGAATAACTCCCTTTAATTGGAAAATTCATTAAGACGTTCACCCATACTAGTCTTTTTCACCCGTCGATTTTAATAAAGGTTCAACATTGTAGTCACCTGAAAAGTTTTGAATTTCAAATAGCCAAACCCACAAACAACAGTTTCGGCTCATCCTCGTGACTTACACGTTGGTGTGCACTGTTGACTCTTATCTTTCGGAACAGATAACCGATTTTTCCGACCCGCACTGCGGTTAATAATACACCGTATGGTTAACGCACTGTGCGGATGGGCTAAAAGAACTAAAGGTGTGACTTACTCTCTGATCAAAATACTAAAATCAGGGTAACTTGCTCTGCTGCACTAGACGATTCGTATGGAAATCATAGATTCCCAATATATCTGATATCAGGACAGCAATTCACACCGATATTCGGCCGTTTATCTGATATAAACTAATTTTATCTATAATTGTGATTTGAGTTCTCCGTAGGAAATGTGGAAATTTAATAAATGATTAATTTAATAATCTAAAAGAAAATGTGTTGTAGTGCGGACGATGAGCTGAATTGATGCTCAATCATGCCGGAGAAAAACTAACAAAACTGATAAAAAAGCACATGAGCTTCAAGTGATGACGATGGTACAGAAATGTTAATCCGATATTTTCGCTTTTATTTTCACTAGTGAATTTACATTAGTTTTTCCAATAAACCAGATCGAAAAGAGAAAAAATCACATAAAGAAAAATTTATTGTGTCGTCAGTCTCAAAGACACGAAAAACAACTGTAGAAAACTGAGGGGAAAAAACCCAACACCGGTACGATGACAAAAAAGAACTAGATCACACGGTTTCGAAGACGATTTGTGACGTGAGAAAATGTGTCGAAGATGTCGCGTCTTAGTTACGTTAATCGACCCCCTTCTTCTAGTGTGCATAAAAAATATGGACGCTAGAGTGGAATCAGTGACGGGGGATAACCCAGATCAATTCTCATCTCAAGCAGTGGTTATCCAACTGGAGTGAACCATGCGACGATTGGCAGGAATTTGTGAGAACATTAATGTAATTACGTAAATTACGTAACCGCTTAAAAAACTCACACAAATCTTGAGGCAATTATTACGCAATAGTTGACAATGCCCTCCTATCTTTTATTTTTTATCTTAATCAAGTAACATTGGATGCAGTCGTTGAGCTATTTTCGAAAAATCTCCACGCACTACCACGATTACTGTTTATGAACACTACAAAATTTGGCGACCACTACGGCGGTCCCGGCTACCATTAGCAAAGAATAACGAGCAGATTTTCGATAAGGGCGACGAGCGCGACACCTATACGCAATTCGGCGGCAATTAGAACTGGAAAAGTAGCAAAAAAATAAAAATGTCGCTGTCCGCGACAGCGACTGGACCACCAAGGTGGCAGGTGTAGGCACGATCGTCGTTGGAGAAAACCAGACGGAAATGTGTGGGGGTCCACCCCTTCCACCCCCTCCCTAACCACCTCCCACGTCCATCCACTAATGACGTTCTCTTCCCGCCCCTCCCAACACCACCGTCACAGCGATAAAGGAGAGTTAATGACGATTGACAATATTTTTACATCGCCGCCAATATCATATCCTCTCTTTGTCTCGGCATGGCCGGCCCACACGAAATTCCAGCACTAAATTCGACATTATCAGATAAAAGAAAAAAATAAACACGAAAAAATTGTGAACATTTAATTACGGTAATTGGTTTTTCATTTGACGGGGACTATAGTGAAGCAGGGTAGTGGTGGTTGTGTGAATTTCAAAATTAGGAAGAAAAAAAAATGCCGTAATTGAATAGCCCGTCAAAAGAGACTGATAATCGTCATGAAAAAATCGCCAACTTTTTCCGATAATCTCCAACCTCACCAAGTACACCAAATACAAATCACTGCCATATATATATATATATTACAGTATAACACGCCCGTTCTGTGGGATTGCTCTCCATTCAAGGAATGCACAATATGGTGAACTGAGTGCGCGACTCAGAACGCGCCGCGGAGATACGTGTTCACTTCATCTGCATGCCACAACTCAACACATATCAAGATCCCAATTGCAGCCGTTATAAGGTACAGACTGCAATTGGGACTTAGATATTTTCCTCGATGGGTGGGTGAGTGGGAGGAGGGTGTCCAGAGAATCGCGGCGCCAACATTGACAAATATGACAATAAGTGGGTCCTTTCAACAAGGGCAGGGAGACTCAGTTTCGTTGGCAAGTATATGCGGCCGAGTCTCACCTGGTTAGATGGCGATGTTGTCGCGTTTGATACGGCCATCACGTCCGCGAACCAGGAGGGTGGGAGTGGGGGTGGGGGAGAGACAACCGGAGGGTGAAAATATCCGCAAAAGCAGTCGCCGCCGCCTCCACTCGCACCACCAAAAACGCTACCTGAATTTGTCAGCGCGCGGCGAGAAAAACCGAGCGCTTTGACAAAAAACAATCCCGCGATTATTAATATCTACAACTATTTTTCTCAGTTGTCGTGTTCGTCGTTGCACCGAGCCGCCACAATCTTACGGACCGGTCCACTAAAATGGTCACCACCCCCTTGCCGACGAAAGAAGTCTTAAAACCAATTTCATTGCAAACGCTCTTGAACACTTCGTAAATGTAATCATTTTTGAAAAATAAAACGTTTGATCGTTGAAGATGTCTCAAAATGGTTCAAGATACGCGAAAAAAGAAAACGTTGCCCTCTCTGTGGCGCTTTTACGAAACGCACATCAACCTAAAGTGTCAATGCGCATTCGCCAAAAAGGTGGCAATCACACAATGCACGGGAGTTACGCAGAGAAGTTTCATTTGTGGAATAAATCGAGCAACCTTTCCTACGCGATTACAAAAATCTTAGTCGATCTTAGCTGGACGGTGGTGACAGATGGTGGCGGGAGGGTGGTGCCCCGTGAACACCTCGCCACAAGAGAGCTAGTCTGGCCGCGCGCAAGGTGAGTTTTATAGGAGACGTCGTATCTCTGAAACGGACGCGATCGCTCGCAGGAGACACGCCGCCCGACAAAGACAGCCGCCGCCGCCGTGGCCGTGCCCGGGCAAGGCTGCGTCACCGTCACCAACAGGTATGCAAGACACGACGTGTCGTCCACTCGCGTCTCCTCTCCAGGCCGCGCGCGTCGGCGGCCGGGGACAAGGAGATATCGCTGCGTAAAAGGCCCTGCAAGTCCAACGAGCAAGACGCAGCGCAACAGCTCACCCATCCACATTAGTATGCAGCACCAGCACTCAACTCCCACCCGTCGAACGCGCCACCACATTTTAATATCCCAGACCAAAAGACGTGGTATTGTTTTTCGGGCGGCAACTGGTGACTGCTGATCGGGCGCGTACAAAGCACAGACACTCGAGATCACCATTATAAACATATACACGCTGCAAAGCCACGTCCGATTAATCAATCGCAGTCGCCAATTGCCATCGCCCAGAATTATTAGATGGCGTTATTTTCGTATCCGATTCGGATAAAAGAAAATTCGATATTTTTTATACACAATTGATTTTATTATACCAATGTCAGCCAATGGCTGTATACACCAGTCATTTCGCTTCTGGTTCACTGTCGAATGTCCAACGACTGCATCGTGCAAGTCCAAAATTGACCACCCCAATGGCAATTGCAATTAAATGAACCATATGGTCGCATTAGCTTTAAAAACAGCAAATCGACATAAAAGGAGTTACCAAAATAAAATTCGCCACAAGAAAAACATTACCAATTCAACATAATCCAAATCGACGTCAAAAACGTCAAGAATGTCTTATCCCAACTAGTAGAGTAGAAGCCGATAATAGTAATAACAAAATATATAAAACGATTGATGGACTGCAATCGAGCGTCGGCAACATGACCGTCGATAAAAATGTTTACTTCTGATCTTCACGATATTTCACGTAATAATTTATTTAAGTTACGTCCAATTTCGTGAAGATCAGAAGAAAATTTTATTTATCGACTCTCGATTGCAGTTTATCCCTATACTATGCACGACTTCCAATTGAACGATTTTCTATTTCCATTTACCTGTAACTAACATATGGCTCGTCATGAATTATGGAATATTCAAAGACAATCGAACAATTCATGTTAAATGAAGAGCAGAAATTCTTTAATTTTGATTCTGGCAATTATTTTCAAACATTACACCCGCGAGGTCGGACAAGGCTTCGCCATCACCTTGGTCGTCCGTACGCATCCAGTAAAAACAACACTCAAAAAATCAAAACGAAAAAAGCAGAAGAAAAAAAACCGCTCGCGTCAGATCTACCGACTTGTATACAAATGACCGGTCCTGTTCGTGCTCGTGTATAGGGTACAGTGATGGCGATAAATAAATTTGCCTCGCCAAAGACCGAAGCCCGTATTTTTCCCGGCGGTGTCGTCGACCAAATTCCTCAGTCATAAAACGCATATTTCGTGTTTGAGAAGAACCTCTTCGGGAGACTACAACGGCGGCGAATCAAATAAATACTCACAATATCTGGTGAAACGCATGAAAATTGCGTGTCTGCATACAGGGTGTTATCAAAAGAACCACTCGTAAAATGGACCAGTCGGTAGAGCGACCGACTTACGGTTCGACGGTCCCGAATTCGATTCCTGGCGAAGGGTCTCGTTTATTCGATCCGTATTACAGGTGAAAATATGCCGTCTTAGACAGAGATCTTCACCTCAAAGTAGAGATATGGACTGAGATGAGACAAAAGTTTGCGACCAGTCTCTTATTGTGCCAAGGCGATTGAGTGAGTGCACTTTTTTTTAACCCAATCAACTGTAGTCAACCGCACTACAGGCGTTACGTCCCCTCATGGTTAAAACCTATGGAATATGTTAACCTCCTTGACAACTTCTGGCATTAGACAAAATGTGCTTAGCTGTAACTTTGGGTGGTAGGTCAAACGGTATATTGCACCCTGCGTAAAAAAATCAACTAAAAAAGAATTGATGTTGGTGAAATATATCGTCCAACACGATTTCTTTTCAGTTAAATTTATATAGATCACACTTCACCCGATAACTTTTCAAGCGACAAGTCCAACATTGCCACTCGGGCGAAATGAAGGCGCCAAATAAAACCTAATGATCATTACGGAAGAGGACCACAACATTGGTACATTCTTCAAAAATACTGACTATAAGAGCTACAGACCATAAACCGGAATTTCTATTTCATAATCGAAAAATAAAATTAAGAATATATTTTATTAGCTAAGAGAAATGTCGCCCAAAATTGATAGGGGCAAGTCCTTTTCTCATTTTTTTATAAGCTGTGATTTTTTGTTAATTAAACGAATTCGAGCCTTTCATTAAACAACCAGAATTGTCACCGCTCTGATGTGGGAGGGGGTGTATGGGACGTACAAGTACGAAATGGTGAGCATACGCATACCCAGCTTCAAGGTAACTCATTTCCCATTAAACACATTGTCAACCGGCTACGAAAAACGAATCCCGCGTACACAGTGGTTTTATGAGAAGCGACGTGAAAAACACAAAACATCAGATGCCATCGAAATTCTTCAATCCTTTTTTTTTCGTTTACGACGACAGTATTCCACTCACATTTATATACAACGTACTCCTGAGACACACGTCGAAGGGGGACAATTATTTTCTTGAAGTAATTTCAAATATGATATGTCTGTCACCAGCAATGAAAGAACCCCAAAATGGAAAATTATCCTCGAACGCATTTTAAAAACGAATACAATTTTCAGCGAGCGAAAGCTATGTGTACTATTTCGTTTATTTTTGTTATCTGAGCCACTTTGAGTGCAATGTTTGTATTATGTTTCTTCATAGTTGTACACGAAGCGCTCGCTTTTGATTTACAGATATGTGTGCCCGGGGTCTCGGGAGGCAGCGTTCCGAATAAGGCTATACTCACCGTCTTCGCGAGAAATGTGCGGCGCTCTTTACATGGTCGGATAGAAGACGCGAGAACCGAGACATTTATATTGACGACGAGGAGTCGAGGAATGCAATCTTTTTCGTTTTTCTCACGACCCCGGCATTAGCCCCACCGCGCGGCGGTCGCGGCACGGCGGAGGTAGGCAATGCCGCCCTTATCATCCCCGGCAGCTTCCGAGGTATTTCGGCCATGCATGTCGTCGCACCAGAGGGGCTTTATCAGGGCCTTCCCACAAGCAACATATTTTTTTAATAGCCAAGACCCACCAACGGCTTTTTCGCTTCTTCCAAATTGATATTCCTCGCGCAATTTTTGGTTAATGATGAAATATCAGAATGGAACCACATTCATATGACCAAATCCCTGAATGTTTTTTATTGCATTCATGGAAAATTAAATGATTAAGTTCTAAATTTGAAATTGTAATGTTATTTTAAGTGGTTATCGCAAATTCATTGGCAACTTCAATCTTCATTGAAACAATTCAGCAAATCAATTTTTTTTAAATATAAACAAAATGAGGAAGGAGAAGGGAATCTGATATTTTTCATAAATTTTAAAGCAATATGTAGACAACGTTACACAATCGAGAAAGGGCGAAATCGGGACAGCATCGAACGGAAGAGACGAACACGAGTGGCGAAATTCATCCAAACGTTCTGGCGAAAATCTTTCTCAACGTTACACAACTTGTCCAATTATCATGTGTTCTTTTTAAGTGAGAATCGTCCTCCATGGTACCCTACGTGTTTTTTTGTGTTCAGGCTCAAAATCTCACACAGGGGATGACCTAGTAAGCATATCGTACACGGTCGGGTCCCGACAGTTTCACTTTCATTCCGAAAAAAAGCATACGTAGAAATTAGAATTACTCTATCTAGCCCAAGAAATACCGGAGGTCTCTGTAGTAAACTGCTGCGCCAACCACTAATAGTGGCGGGTACATGTAGTCTGTCTAAAATGATTAATGTTCCAACTGGTCTATCAAGGCTAAACTTTTGTTGGTAAATTTAATTCGGAATTACTCTAAGCGGAATCCTATTTAAAAAGTAAAAATAGAATTAATGATAAAAAAAAGTAATTTCATTAATTTTACGAAACTCCAAAACCCCGATACGTTTAGGACGGTTATGCGCGGTTCACATGATAAGAGCGCTTTAGCGAGAATATGACGTCACGCTCTCAGAGTGGACTGTCAAGATTGCTCACATGTGTGACAGTAAAGCTTGCAATTCTACTCTATGTATCGAGAGACGCTGCAACTGGACTTGCTGACAGCAGGAAAGAGTGTTCACATGAGACATGCAATGTTGAGACATGCAAGTTATTTTGGCGGGGGGTTTGAAAGGCAGATTATGTCAGCAGTTGGGACAGTGGGTCACCCTGATGCTACGCATGTGGGATTTGAACAGTGTTCTAAAACTTGCTAGAAAAGTTGAACAGATAGAGCTGACAAGAGGGCGCTATAGCAGCCAGTTTTGCGTCCACATGACGGAACAAAGGTGTTTCTGTGATCGAGTTGCCTGATAGCGTGCAATATTGCTTGACAGAATTTGCAATGCTGTTCACATGTGCTAGCTGTTCGTAGAGCAGCAATTTCACGTTCTATAGAGCGCTCGCCTTGCAATAACTTGCCAATGAGAACGGACCATAATAGAGAGAAGCAAGTCAAGTAACGAACAACCAAAATAAATAAATAAATATTTTTAAAAAATGCGCTACTACTTGATCGGGGAGTATAAGCTGAGCACAATCAATCAGTAGCGAATCGCTGTTCACCAAATGGCAGGATGTAAGGGCACAGGTTCAAGTGAAGTTTTGACCGTATTCGCATTCCCCGCAGCCAAAAGCCCAAATTTTGCGCCACCTCATGTTCATAATAAATAGACACCAAAAACGTCTCCAATTTTCGGCGAACAAACGAGACAAAGAGATCATGCAGCTGTTGTATCAGTCAGGAGAAAAACACAGTAATTGTACACGCTTCCGAACGAGTCAGCGGTGGCTTAAAAACTGCAAAATCAACAGAAAGTTGGGGCGCGTACCTTATTGATTATCGAAACACTAACAAACTAAAATATGAGTTTCGTTTTCATCACCACTTTCCGAATTAAAACAAATACACTGTACAAGCATAGAAAAACTCCAAAATACATGGGACAGACAGCAAAACATTTGACCAATCACAAAAACCTAGTGGCAAATTATATGCGCTTGTAGGAATAATTGGCTATGATATTCTCACTGTTAAATATTCTGATGGTAGTATAGAATTTCTAGACATTCATTTTAAATTTTTCTTGAACTGTCGTAGAACCTTTTGAAGCGACTAAAGCGTGATAAAATTTAAAGAAATTTTCTCAAGAATGAGTTTATGGAAACGTTTTGAAAACCTCACCTAAAAACATAATTTTTCATCTCTTCAATACGAAATGAGATTTTCAGCAACGGATTTCGAACCAAAAACAATTTCCTAACTTGTCAGGCCTAACTTTTTTTTTTTTTTTTTTTTTAATTCACTGAAGTGACGGATCACAACAGGAAGATTCTGTACCCCTCTCAGAG
>JAQGBY010002463.1:0-22996 GCA_034698785.1 Mycogona germanica
CCGCGCCCATCATGGTATCTAGCATTTATTGCAATATTGTTGGTTTTTATACAAAAGCGCTTTTAAAAAGGGCCGCATAAAACCTCGCTATTACCAAAAATCGCCGAATCGATCACACTCATCCGTCACCAGAGAGCAGCACCTATCGGATCCGATCCCCCCGACTCCTCTACATCGGTTCGAGACCTATTTTCCTCACCATATTTGCGACATCGGCACATTCTTGATACTCGCATTTCTGAGGAAGAAGACGCGTGTAGGAAATTGTCTAGCACGAAAAATTTCGGAGATCTCAGCCGGGAATTGAACCTCACTGTCACAGAATTAAGCGTCAGTTAATGGGAGCTATTCGAACTTTCGCTAATGTTCTGGACTACAATGAGAAATTGGCAGACTTACTTTTTACTGTATCAACTGGGGTTGGGGAAGTGGAATTGCTCAAGCAAATACGGTACTCCTTCAAACCTCTCATTACCCGAGCGACAGGAAACGGCAGCAAGCTCAGGAATTTCTACCTGTTGCAATAAGGTAATGTCAGCGGTGCTCAAATTGTGGAACGCCTCGGACCCAATCCCCCACTTTTTAAATCTTAATGGCAAAATCCGCCCAACTTTTAACTTACTGATTCAACCTACAATGGAGTTCCCATCAATTGCAGCTGGTCTGGTTGTGAGGTTGTCAACACCTCGCCTTAAGAAATAAAATGAATACGCCAAAAAATCTTAAATAAAATTCAATTAAAACGCCTCGACTTCCAGTACACATTCAATTTGCGCAATATTTTCGGCATAACAAATAACTGCGCAAACCCGGCCGAGAAGCAAAAACGAACAATCATGTCAATTCTTTTCTCCTCATGCAAACAGGAACACCGGCCTTCTGACTCTTTCCCTGTGATGTCCTCACGACCGCTGCGCCCCCTGCCGAGCGTCCCGGCGTCTCTCCTCCTCCTCCTCCTATTCGTACCTGTGAGGGCGCCACCCCGTGGAGCACCCTCCCCATCCCCCTTCATGCCCCCTGCTGGGTACGGAATGGATACTCCCCGACTAGGTGAATCGCGCGACGGGACCAAAAACCGAAACCGCGGTTCAAAATTTCATTTTTTGCATGTGGTTGCCATGATCCTGACGAACCGATCCAGAGAGCCGAGTCCAAACATTTTTGGTCGCATCTTCAGTATTTGAGAGTCTAATGGGAATGATCTCTTGATGAAACAAAAGAGGAACAGTTGTCTTGACGATTCTGTCAATGACAAAAATTACTAAAGGGTGACTGATAAAAATGTCGAGAATCACAGACACCATCTTGAATAATTTGGCTTTCGAAGGCAGAGATAAGAATTGATTGAAGCAACAAGCGTCAACCTGATTCATTGCGAACCATCGTGGACCTTTTGGCTTTGGTGCGCCACCAATGCCATCAAGTGAGAACTTGAGACGACAAATTAAGCGTCATCTTGGATCTGTTGCACCAGCGCCATCAAGTGAGAGATTGATGAGACTAATGCAAAACTCATTGGACTCCATCTTGGACCTTTTGGCTTTGGTGAACCACAAGCGCCATCAAATGTTAGGGCTGGACCCAGATCCAGAGCACCAAAGCCTGTCCCAAGTGGTCATTCGATCCCCGCTATAAACTCCACCGGCGCTGCTGGCGAGGACATATTGAAATTGCAATTGTAAAATTACAATTACAATTGAGAAGGCATCTGAGAAACAGAATAATTGGGCGCCATTTTGCTATTTTGTATATATTTTGACTCAACCGAACTAAGCACCATCTGCTGCCCGATAGGACAATTGATAGGAAATCGATTAACAAAAATTGGTCGCCATCCTTGATATTTTTATCTTCAGTCCACTTAAAAAAAGACGCGTGTCTTTAGCGCCATCAAGTTGTAGAACAAATTGTGGAGGAATCAACAATATTAAAAAAGTATGTATGACCGAACCGGATGGCCCAATGTCGAACGGACCAATGAGAAACCGCTGCTGAAGTCCACTCACGGAAAAGACGACCGTGATGCTGAACCCCACTCCCCGTCCTCCCACAGCCATGTAATGGCATTCCAACAGCGCTGAGGGCGCTTCGAGCGGCAAGTGGGTGCAGGGTGCACCACCACTAGGTGAACTCGGCCATCTACGTCGAGTAGCGGAACGAGAATTTCCCGCAACCCGCCTTTCTACTTCGCAGCTAAGGTGTCGTCAGTAATATTTTTTAATAAACAACCAACAACCATGAGGACTCGTCAAGAGATAGTTGGTCTCGATGTCTCTCGAGCGCTACCGACATGACGATGTGGACCAAGAAATCTTCTTTGCTCACTAGACTTCCAAAAAAGAAACATGTTTATGATGTCCGATGAGCAGAGGATGACCACGTCTCTGGAATTGTTCAGGATGCGAGCAAGATTCCTGTAATTGGAGACCTTCGAAAGCGTCTCCAGTCCTCCCTAATGAAAAGGATCCCTGAACTTGGAGGCAATCAGCTGTTGAGCAAGCGGTCGTTGTAGACAGGTAGGTGGTGAGAGGCGCGAGTGAAGTGACAGGAGCACGTCCAGCAGCAGCAACACCGCAGGTATGTGGCGACACAATTCCCACGGCCCCCGCCGGCCGATTGATGACCACCACCACCAAGACCATCAGCAAGACCATCAGCAAGACCATCAGGAGCGATGTGTTGCGAGGGAACATTTTTCTAGTCAAGCCCCAAAGGTGTCGCGTTTCTCTCCGCTTGTCCTTCACAGGATGTCACCTCCAGTTTCAAAAGGCACTGACTTGACACAATCTCCAAACAAATATAGTTCAAATTTCCCGTTTCAAATTCAAAAAAAAAAAATCTCAAATATAGTGTGGATTTTAAAAAACATGGAGTCATTTTAAATTTTCAATTAAAATTGGAAAACGTTAATCGAATCGAATGAAATTTCGCACACCTGTTGGCAATAAATTCCTTTTTAAATTTCGCTCGTGCATGTGAGGGTATGTGACGTCATCGTTTTGCTGTGCGATTTTAACGATGACGTTACATACACGCACGTTGCAAGATGGCAATTCAAAAAGGAATTTATTGCCAATAAGTGTGCCAAATTTCACTCGAAAAAGACATTACATTTTCATTAGTTTACACTGTAGATTTACCAAATTCTTTTCAGAAAACTTTCAGAAACAAGTAAATAGTTTCAGGTACTTTTTGCCAGTTCCTCTTGAAACTATGATTTTTCATTGTCTGCCCATTTTTAATTTCAAATACAATTTCTAATTTTACACAATTTTTTAATTTCTAATATAATTTTTAATTGTAAATGTAATTTTTCATTTCAAATACAGTTTTATTTTAACCTAATTTCTTTTGGTTAAAGTTAGATATTATTTTAAATTTTATATTTTTCGCTTAATGTCTTAGATGTTGCACAATGGGAAATTATGTCAGAAAAAATTTAAGTTCTACCAATTTTTGGATGCTGGAAAACATTTGTATGCTGGATGTTGGAAAACAAACAGAATCCAAAATCCTAAATTTAATTGAAAGAAGTTCTTCAAAATTGTATCCCAGTACTGCAATTAAATTACGAAAACACGATTTTTCCAAACCATTCACATCGAATGTAAAAAATGAAATAATCAGGTTTCAACTCAATCGTGACGATTTTAGTCAGAGAGCATTGGAATTGGCTCTAATTAAATAATTAAAAAATTTTAATTTTCATTCAGAAAGCTTTTCTAAACAGAAATTCAAAAGTCAAACCAATTATTCTGAAAAGCACTTTCCCTAAAAAATCTCACTTGTGATGGTTTGTGCTACCTTAAATTGGGGTCTCAGGGGATCTCAGGAAGGTCTCAGGAGGGTCCCAGGAGGGTGTCAGGAGAGTCTCAGGAGTCAGGACCATTCAAAGAAAACGGCCGCTTTACTTTCAGCGCGAACCATGAAGAGAGACCCAACCCACGTATTTTTTCCAACCTTGTACATCAATATTATGATCCGTTCGCATTGTCAGCATCAGTACCCCCTTAAAACTACCTCCCTAAAAACACACGTGCAACCAGGTGAGGGGTCAGTCCGACATTTGTTTCCCCGGGGGCTCGTGCAAAGTCGCGGCCAGGTTAAGGGGGAGGGGGGAGAGACGTTTCGGCCGGACAATGGGGGAGAAGATCACGACTAGGAGGGGGTTTGAGGGGGTTTGAGGAGGGACAATATGATAGCAGCCGCGGCGTGTCGTTACCAGTCGTTTGTCGTCGGTAGATGTCCTCCTAAAAACCACCTCAGGGGGCGACGCTTCCCCCCACCCCGCCTCCCCCTAAACGGTCCCCACCCCCTAAGACTGACCGCGCGCATGGATGACCATTTCGACCTTTTTTCTTTCGCGTGAAAGACTCTGTCACTACAAAAGATCAACCGTTTACGCACCCAAACTGAACTGACGAGCCAAGGAGATGTGTAGGGGCTGATTTTTGGTCACTGGTAAAAACGAAACTGCCGATTTTCTGATTTCTTACCCTACATCTCTTTGACACAAAGTTGGCGTTTGTCCTGTTCTTCCATAGCTCACCAACAGTACAACACAGATCCATGAAATTTACACTGAACATACGTGGTTGAACAAATTCTACGATGAACATAACTCATTTGGGGTCTTCATGTTTTTATGCTCATGAGATATGGATTTAATTCAGATTAGTGAATGAGGTTGTCTTTGGAGTAAACTGTGGAAAAATGGTTAATGACGTCACAAAAGCAATGTAAAGCTGATTGTGAACTTTAGGACAACCGAAAACCTCGCTTCCCCGTTTTCTATCTCTTAATTTTCAATAAAACTAAACTAATTTTCGACAAAACAACGATCAACTTTAACCCTTTCAATTTCGAGTTTTGGTGGCAGGCCACTTCCACGCCTCGTCCATCATCTGTCAACCGATCAAACAATTTAACCGTTTTACCTGCCGTTTTCTTCGTTCTCGTTCTGACCTTGTTGCGGTTTCCGAACCACCTCTTTCAAATACAATTTCCCCCCATTACACCCCTATCGGTCCTTCAATTTGTTGTTGCGGTTGTACCTCTTTTAGGGGGTTTCAAAAATCAAACAGGGAAGGAATTAATTCGTCGCTAATCGTTAGAGTGTCAATATCACTCAAGAGTTGATCTCGAGTCACATGAACTCGAATTTCATTGTCGCTGCGAGCAAAACTCACCTTGTAGGAGGTCAAGGGTGGCCAAGTCTCAGAATTGAAATTTTGTTTTCAAAGGGTTAATATGTCAAACGATTCTGATCCAGAGGACGAGATTGGTGCAGTTCAGATTAGTTCAGAGCGGACCAACATAAAAACGACGCTTAGGAGTCAGTTAAGAGCCAATTAAAATAATCCACTAGAAATCGGACAAAAAAAATGGCAAAAACACACGAAAAATATAATTGTGTTTGTTTTTTTTGAGCCCGAGAATGTTTGAACAATCCAGGAATGTGAGTGAGCTTTTTGAGCTTCAGATTCACTTGATCCTCCTAGGACAAAAGGTACGTTTGGTTACCATTGTTGCCGATAGTGGCGCTTCGAAGTGGTCAGGTTGACAATTTTAAACTCTTCGTGTGTTTCATTCATTGATGCAGGTGCTGACGTCACTGGCGCGGGCTGGAGTCACTGACGTCACATCTATGGCGAGGAAAAGAGGTCTCGAAACGACGTAGCAGTGTGATGGGATCAGATATCTGACAGGTGCTGTCCTCTGGTGGCGGGAGAGTTCATGTTGCTGCTGCTGCCCCGTTTGACTAGGCAATCACACAATGCACCGGCCAGACTCGTACGTAAAAAAAAATAAACTGACATCAAGAAATAAATTTTCTTTGGGGAGGTCTCAGGAATATATAACACTAGGAATTTCGGATAGGACTGAATAAAAGCAGATGAAACATTGTAATTGGACAAGAAATGTGAGAGGGATTCCTTTTTTTTTAGTAAAAGTTAAGTCACAGGAATTCACTCTTTATTTTTTTTGCTAGTTTATATACCATTTCAAACCAGAGATTGTATACTTAATTAAAATATGAGTTCAAGAAAATAATATAGAGGTTAAATGTTGGCACAATGTTATAATACAAGACAATGTTAATATTAATGCAACAAGCTGCTTAAATGGTTTTGTAATTTATTAATGGAAAGTTTTCAGACCATTAAAGAATGTTCGTGAAGTCGGCGGAAACAATTACTGCCTCATTACGGACTCGTGTACAGGTTTGGAAGAAAGAGGAAAGTGTTTCTTAAAAAGAAAAAGAAAGCAGCTAAATGGCAATAGAAAATTAGCCCTGACGCCACATTTTGGTCTTTCAAATTTGATTTTCAACATCAAATTACGTCATCTGCGCATGCGCACAATTCCACTCAATCGATGGCATTTATCATTTATTACAATATTGTTGGTTTTATACAAAAGCGCTTTTAAAAAGAGCCGCACAAAACCTCGATATTACCCAAAATCGGCGAATCGATCATAAAATCGACATAATCGAGTGGCTCGATATTATCTCATGCAGACGATAATCATTTTATGAAAATAAGGTTTTGAGAAATCCTCAGTTGAGAAGTTGATTTTCTCAGAAGTTGCTCCAAAGTTGATTTTGATTGTTGATTTTGATTTTGAGAAAGACCAAAATGCGCACCCTAATGTGATGTGATCCCACTTGAAACATAAATCAATGCCACGAATAACCGAATTGAAATAATAGTACTTCAAATGCTATTTTCTCAGGAGATTGATTTTAGGAAAGCGTTTGACCTACGTCTGACCTGAACAGTTGCTTCCAGCCCCTTCCAGTTCTTTAACTCTGGACTGGATCTCCGACCATATAGTTCCCGTATCTATTGTGGAGATCACAGCGACCCCTATGTGGTCAATGGCCGCTGACAGTGGTGCCGCAGCCGAGAGAGTGTCAGACTTTTACCGCGGACCCATTAGTCGCCATTAATCCATCTTCGCTCCAATTTTATTGACTGGGCACACAGCGTCATCGTTAATGTGTCCCGCTGCAATTGCCCTTATCCCATCCACCACCCCCTGAACTCCCGCAAAAAGCAATTAAGCCCCTCTTATCCTTCGCTATACACCTCCCCCAGTTTCCCTTCATTTTCTCGGAAACTTCATTGCCACAATTAGGTCTGAATTATGGGCCATTAGGCCACATTGAATTATCAGCTAATTGTTCAGTTTTTACCGACGCACCAAAAAAAATAAAACTATTTCGAAGGTCTTGCGATCGAACACTTTTACAGTTTTTTCGAACAGTATTTTTTCCACGAAATATATTTTTCTAAAAATTTATTTTGCCATTATTGCCAAATTTAAAACGATTTTACAATTGATTGGGAATTTCAGAAATTCCAATCAAGTTCATGACAGGTTTTTAAATCTTGAAACGACAAAATCTTGAATCTTGAATCTTGAAATCTTGAAATCCTGAACACGTTCTATTTAAAATCTTGAATGTTGCATTAAAAGTTCGAGACATCTTTTTTGAACCTTGACACCGCAACATCATTTGGTGGGAGATAAAACATGTTCTAAAACCTAGTGACCTTGCAGGATATTCGAGTTTGTCCAGATTCGAGAATGGAAGGACCTAATTGTCCAGTGACACTGACCCTCGTGACCAGCTATTGCAATCGATGTCTCTGGTCAGTCCTACTCGAGTCAGCTGCAGCGGGAACCGACAGCCAAAATTCTTCGCATTCTGGTGCAGTTTTGGTACACACGCATTAGGCTGAGTCGCGTTCGCCAATCGAAAACTACTTCCTGCCTACTGTAGGCAAGTCTGGCCTAAAGAGGACTTGAAAAAACCATTCCAACAGAGAACCAACCAAAATTTGATTGTCTAAAATCCCCGAGTTTGTCCAGAGTCTTCCTTCTCCCGATAATCAGATCACCAGAGGTCGCTCTTAACCGGAGCACATGATCCGCAATTTCAGCACAACATCCGCGTCTAACACAACAAAAAGAGCGCAACGACAAATAAATTTAACCAATCCACTAAAATACGAAAAATAAATCAACAATCAAAATAATAAAAGAGGATATAGACAATTTTAAAAGATAAAGAACTTTAATTTTAAAATGGCTCGTCATTCTAGTTCTACTCTTTCATTTCCAATAACTTTATTGTATTTATTGATCATCCCTCGCACAAAGTCTTGATTTTTTTCACCGACTCAAATACTGTGGCTCGTTCGTTGGATCTTTTTCTATTCTTGTTTTCAGAACGCGCCCCAGTACAGGTTGCCTACGTAGTGCCCCTGGCAAAACCTTTCGTAAAATGTCCGGAATTCATCTCCACACTTGTTCAAGTGGTAGTCACATGACCATCATTCTTTTTACCCCGATGCCCTCACCTCAGACGCTGCCTAGGCAAAACCGGCTAGACACAACCGAAGGCCTCTACATTTACAACAAAACAATCGCTGCGACTTTCGCTCGAATCAGTCAACGATGCGTCGTCAATCAGCGATGGTCGAAGCATTAACATTTAGACAGCACCTAGTGGACAAATAACTAAACTGCTGTTTTCAGTTACGTTAACACGAAAGTGGATTAAGAAAATGGTGCAGCCTTGCCTAAGTTGAGTCAGTTAACAGCGATTTTATTGGCAGTTCAGGCACACGCCCCCCGGTGGTGATTGGCGCCTAGCCAATAAAATCGCAGATAACCATCACAACCTATCCAACATCTTAAGTAGATACACCGAATTATTCCACCCCTAGATGATCCGGACGATTTCCAGATCCGCAAGATTATCCATACTTCCGGGATTTGCATCAAAAGCGATTCACAAATTATTTTGTAACAAGAATGTTACCCGGCTTTGCCTGGGTTTACAGTAACCACCAATGAAATAAAAAATTAATTACGTTCACACAAAAATAATCATTTTTAAAATATCTATTTGATTATTTTATGTTTTTTAATATTGTTATTTTATTTTATTTTTATATTGAAAATATTATTCCGGTAATAGTATTTGGTATGGTGTGCTTGGTTGGAACTGTTATCTGGTTTGCTTGGTTGTCTCGTGAAATCGACGACGTCATGCATTTGATGTGGGGACGCCATTTTTAAGTTTGAAGCGAAAGGGAGATTATCCAAAATTTTGTAACGCTTGTTTTATTATGTAATATTGAAAATCGAGTTCTGATATTCCGTCGCTAGGGAATTAAAATGGTTTACTAAGTGTATGTTAATTTTTATGCAATTTCATTTAGCCGTTCGTGAGTTTGTCTCCGGACATGGAAATCAAAATCTCTGTTTACTCTGAAATATAGGATTTGAAAGCGAGAAAAATTTCTACGCACGTCAAGCCATAGCACCCGTTTCTGTACGAAATCAGGTACACGTTAAAGATCCCTACCTAGTTATACCTGGTTATACGAAAACTGGATCAGGCAGAATTGCCAGGACGCCCCTCTGGGGATGGCTGCCCATCATAACCATAACACCAGTCAAAACCAGGAGAACCTCCTCTCCTCCTCCCTTCCGCCCCTCGGACCACCAGCAAACGGAAATAATAATTTGGGGGCAACCCCTCATATAACATGTGCGAAAATAGCCCAATTTGCGTTTGGCGCGCAGCAACACCATTTAACACGAGTTACATTTCCGACATTTTGTTTACACAACATTTTGCTTCATTTTATTTTTTATATACGGCATTTTTAGAAAGGACCTTCAGCGGAACGTTCTCAAAAACCTGCAACTCTGGTCCCGGATTTTCGGGCAGGAAGGGGGAGGGAACCCCAAATGACAGAGTTCCCTCCCTCACTCCGACGATGCCCGGGTGCATAATAATTAGGGACCGAATTTTACGGCTTTATCCGCTTCTTCAAAGTTCCCTAAATAAAAATCCGAGTAATTCCGAAATTTAAATTAAATTCTGCCATTCTGTTCTATGTGTTATTCGGTGTTGTCCCGGGCACAACTCAACATCATAACATTTAATTATAAAGATATTCTACAATTTTTTTAAATATTTAAAAATGACCACGAAATTCGTTTATTTAAAATTACTTTTTAATTTTAAAAACCCTCTTCTCAAACGCGACCAATTTGACGCTGAAAAAGAACACCTCAAACAACTTCTACGAATAAATTCTGAAGTTATCAAGTTTGATATTAAAAAAAATGTTCAGCCACTGATTTAATTTTTAAATTCAGGACCCCAAAATCCGGTTCCTAATGATGATGGTTGTTAGCGAAAAAGCCAGACACCAATTACCAGTGTCGACACGAACCTCCGGTTGCAACTTTTGACCAAGCTAATTCGAAGAGACTTGTCGTGACGTCGTTGCCACCAGGTGGCGCAATTTTCTGCGCCACCTACCGGAAACAGCGATCGACCACCTGAAATAACATCATCTGGACATTCCCATCTATATAAACTGAAATGCCTTTATAAACATTGCGCATTTGAAGCCCGCGTTGCATTGCTGCTAGCAGTGATTGCCAATTAAGGGGCAGCGAGATACTAATTTTTTTATCAGCGGACGCACCAACCACAATACAAACCGAAAATGCTCCTATTGATGTCACATTTTAATACAAATCTAGTTTGATTTTCAGAAGCTGAGACATGTTTAAAACCGAGAGGACAAACGAGGGGTCTAAGTTTTCAAATCCGCCACCACCAAAGTGGCCTTTGACTAACAGCGACTCTCTGACGTCATTCCTGTGGTGTATCCAGCACCCACACAACCACTCTACATGTCAACCCCCTCTCCTATTTACTTCCCCCCTCCATGTATATACTTTCTATATATTTCCTCCTTTTACTCGCCGAGACGTTCGAGATAAGATAAGACGTTTTGGTGGCGCAAGTGAACAATGTCCAGCAGTCACTTTGCACGCGTAACTGTCCCGGCGACAGAACACGTAAAAACACCGAAATCTCACCCCCGAAGGCAGGAAGGACAAACAATCTGACTTGTCAAGTGGTCAAGCATGTGAGGCACATGAACTAGGCTGGAATCGTCCGTCGGGTGACGAACATTGTGGAGCCAAATGTCACAGGATCGAAACAAGATCCGAGCAAAAAAATTCAAGAAAGTGGCAAAGACATTGTTTTATTTCTTTGTCAACAAATGATTGCGACTGAAATAATTTTCATAGCAAATATTCATTTGAAAAAATTAATAACCTTACTCGTTTTGAAATGACAAACATTCCATTTAACAATTCTTTTACATGGGAGAATAAAAATGACACATGTATTCTTTTGTGTCTTGCGATTTCACATTTTTCAGCAAAAAAAAACCAAACTCATGAAAATTCTTCGACGCGCCCCATAATTCACACGACAATAACGTTAGTCACTGTCAGACGTCGTTCAGGTAAGTGACGTGATCGCTTGACGTCATCACTCGTTGGACAAAAGCGCGTTCGTCACGTTATAATACATGTATATCCGCTGCTGCGGCTGTTCTTCCGAAAACACTTTCGTGAATTTCCAAGAAAAAACATTTCACTCTTTCTGAATGAAACGCATTGCAATTTGCGAGCACTCTTGCACCTGTCCACCGTCGAAATCACAGGTCTTAAAATATATTTGAAAATGCAGAAACCAGATTTTCTGATTATTACTCGATAAAATTCGTCAAGTATTAAATTTTACGAACTTCATCGAGAGACCCATTGTCACCTTTTACGAGAAGAAACGAGAGACCGGGAATCGAACCCCTGATCACCACAACATTGTCTCACCGCCAAACTGCGAACCGAGCGCACAACGACGGCTCGCCCATCTTCAAGAAACCTGATCTTCACAAACGAGAAATTTCAATTAAAAATTCATTCAATTATAAATCTGTTCCGCGAATTTTTCGAAACCATCCCCAAATACGAAATTCGTACAAATGAAACAACCTCAACGACATGTCAAAGCTAGAATGTCGCTACCAAAACCGAATCCCAAACCGCCAGTCGGAACGAGCACCAGAACTCCGCGTCGCACCAAACCGGAAGTCCATCAAAGCCACCGACTACTCCGAGCTGTTAAGTGTTGGTAACCGACACGATAAGCGTGGTAGCACCACCACCGGTACCGGGTACCATCATCCGGCATTCTACCCCCGGCCCCATCTCCACGGTCCGCACGCACACACACACACAACGCGCATTGTTACTCATCTACCCAGAGCCCGTGACGTCACCAGCAGTCGCGCACCCATCGCCGGGCACCCAGACCACGTGACCACCCGCACCCAGCCAATGGGAAACCGCGCGCGTGTCCGAACGGTGGCGCCGCCTGACGAGACGAAACCACATCGCCGGCATCCGTAAAGAACTTGACCGCGTATCCGTCAAGAAAGACGAAGAAGAAAAAAGTCTTACGGGGGGGAAGAAAAATACTCAAGACACCACCACCACCATCATCAACCAACACACCGCCTTTCTCCAAAAATCGCGCGGCGGAGATTGAACCGACATCACCGTCGTCACCCCACGGACTAAAACTCACCACTGTCCATCGCCAAGACGTTGAAGACATCGAGAGTCCGGTCTGCTGGAAGTCTCCCGAGGACACATCTTCCAGACCTTCCAGAAATCCAGAAGAACAATCAAATTTTCCAGTTTCCGTTCACCAATTTTTATGACAATGGGACCTACGTCGTTAGTATCGTTGATCGCTGCTGCTCGGACACCATAAACTTTTTTCTTCTGGACGCTGGTCATCAGGCCATCAACGGCCATCAACACCCATCAACGAAGCCACCACCACCTCCAACCTACTCTTATTGTCCCCCCGAGGATCGGATATATACCTTTCTGTTTCGGTGTTTTAGGTGAATCGTTAGGAGTGAGAGAGAGCGAGAGAAATAAGTGAGCTTTAGGGGGTTATTTTTTAAGGGGAAAATTCGGAAGACGTGCCTCGAAATCGTCAACTGATCCGCCGAAGAAAAGAAAAAACGACTTGTGAAAGTGCGACGGATTTTTCGTTTGGAAGAAAATATAATATACCTTCCTCAACATTACAGATTTCATCGATCGATCGATTAGGATACGAAGAAACAATCGAATAGGATTTATTTCGATATTATTTATAAAATTTGTATAAAGAAATTGCGAGACGCGTCGTGGTGGGATTCGATCCGTGGTCACTGTTTCTAATTAAGTTTCCTTTTTGCTAATGACGAAACACAAGTTCTGATCGATTGTGATTTTAGATTGATTTCCGTCAAGAATTAAATAGTAGTCGAATATCGTGAATCGTATTCGAAAATTAAAACAAAAAAATCGGGAATACATCGTACCGGGAATCGAACCCAATTATTTCTACAATTTTATCTCAAGCGTGATTCGTAATTGTGCGCCGATTAGCAACAAAAACACTCTCGATTTTTCATCCACGAAAAAACATCCTTTTTAGAAAAAGAAATCGAGAATTATTTTCACTCCTAAACGAAACGGAATTCGAACCCAGGACTTGGATCGTCCGTTAAAAACCCCGCCCTCAAACATAAAGCAAAAACCATGTGAAAACCACTCGCGAAACAAATAAGTTTCGTCGATAGGTAGCGCTCCGAACCAACCGAAAGCAGATACCAAAATTTCGGTGTATCTAAAAATATACAGTATGTAGGTTGCGGCTCGTTGGCTCCAATAACGACTGGTATCACCCGTACCACCTGTTAACGATTTTCGAACTCGCGAGTTGTGTTTTCTTTTTTCGGGTCACCATTTGTTCGCTTTTGCGCAACACGGCGCCAGTTCCGTTATTTATCCCATCCAGGGATACAGTTATCCCAGTGTCGTCGTCAAACAAGCCCGACAATCATGGAAATCGGATTCGCGGTTGTCGGATCGTGCCGGCTCCAGTCCGGATCTGAACAGTCCGGACGCAGTCCAGCCGCCGCCGCCGGATTCAGTGTCGTCGAGCACTGTCCGGCATTCCGGTGACGGATCCTCGACAATCGGATTTCAGTTAATCCAGCGAACAATTACATCCAATTACGACCAACAGTTGATCGCGATTAACCCCCCCAAAATACCATCCTCGAGAGTGACCATATCCCCTCCTAAGTGCTCCAATCGTGAGATGACCGAATCAAAAACCGGATTACAGGATTAATAATTATTAGCTGATCAACCTCCTCGAGCCCAGTCTAACGACAAAGTTGCACAAGTGACCTTAAACCAAGAACGGATTACAAAATTAGAAATTATTAAGTGGACCACCAATGTCCCCACCGGCTCCGTGTCCGTGAGTCAGGCCATCTCCACCTCCGCGCTCCCACCACCACCACCACCTCCGGCATCCGTCAGATCCAGCACCGGACATGTCGTCCGGCACGACGTACCGCAGCCAGCGGCGCCTGGCGCTGCAGACGCTGCTGCTGTTGCTGCTGCTGCTGGCCGACCTGCTGCAGCCGTGCAGCGGCTGCGGCCCCGGGCGGGGCGGTGGCCGGCGCCGGAAGCCGCGCAAGCTGACGCCGCTGGTGTTCAAACAGCACGTGCCGAACGTGTCGGAGAACACGTTGGGGGCCAGCGGCCTGACTGAGGGCAAGGTGACCCGGGATGACCCGCGCTTCAAGGAATTAGTGCCCAATTACAATCCGGATATCGTGTTTAAGGACGAGGAGGGCACTGGGGCCGATCGACTCATGACGCAGGTAAGGGCACTCGGGAGATGGAGGGATGGAGGTGGGACCTCTCTTATTAACTCTACCTGGTGGTGGTGGTGGTTACCTTTTTAATTTGTGTCCAGGTGAACACCTCAGAATTTTCGACTGTTTTACAAAATTCTTAAGTTTCTAAATTCTTACCAAAGTCTCAAATCTTAATTCTTAAAATTCCTGACAACAAATTCATGATAAATTAACAATACAATTTCGTTTTAGATCTCTTTTTTGAACGAATTTTAAACGACATTTTTCATTATTTTACCATGTACAGCTCTCATTCGTTATTATTATTATTATTTAAAATATCATTGCTTCCAAATAAACAATTATTAGTTAAGAATTTTGAAGAATTCTGCTCTTTTTTTTAATTCAATGAAAGTAACGAAATTTATATTTGTTTGGTTGGAATTTTGGAAAGAAATTTGGAAATTTTGTAAGAAAGTTTGTGCACTATGTGCTCTGTTTTGTTGAACTTCGAACAATTCCTTCCGTTTCTGAAATACGAGAAACAAGAATTATCAGACGGATTATCGATTATAGTTTCAAAAATAATCGGAATCAGTCAATTCGAGTTTCATGGGGTCGCGTTTGGAAAATGATACCAAACATGCGAAACAGCGCGAGCGAAACGGCGCGTGCCAACCGAAAACGCGCCCACCTGTTAACAGCCCTAACAACAATTTCCATGAGCTTCAACATTTCTGAAAAATAGTCTAAGAAATCCCCAAGAATCCCAATCTTCTACAAACGTTCAAGCATTGCAACAATTTTAAATGTCAATTTCATCCAAACCCCTAAAATATTTCCATTTGGGTCTTAAATTAAACCTCCTCCTGTTATGTTGGGGACCCCCTGAAACAAGAACCCCGAGGAGTCAGTGGAAACAAATACCGTCTCCGAATTTCATTGATGTCCAACCGTCCCTTCTTTTAAAAATACATGTAATTTGCTGATGGCGACTTCGCAACCGGATATCAAATGTCCTAACAATTCATCTTAAGAAACACGAGATTCTTATAAGAAGCCGCAATCTCGTATCTCCTTAATTGCAAATTATAAAGATAATCAAAGTCCGACTCCAAACAATCTGACAAACATTGTGCTTTATTGGGCGCAGGTTCGTTGCTGCGGATTAAGACTGCGATGACAGACGCCCCCCAATTTCGAAGGTCCTCCGCCATGTCCAATGATATCCAGGTGTAATAAAATGGTGCGGTCCAGGTGCAAAAATGGCCCGACAAATCTAGTCCAACTATAAAAATCTGTCGATAAAACCGAACAACAGAGATAACGCGTTCTAAAAAATGTAAGCCTACTTTAATTGTTGACATTTTGATGTGGATTAAAACTTTGTTACCCACTCCACCACCACCACCTTACTATCTCGGTTTTCAAATTTTATTCGGGGTCATTGACCCGCTGACAAGCCGCAACTTCATAGGTTCACTCTCAACCTAATATTCATTGTCTTTTAGCGTTTATCTTTAAAAGGTTTCAGTCTCTTAAAATAAATCTCGAATGTGCACGAGGAATTCAAATAACGTCACGAACACCACCATCGGCGAAAACGAGCACTAATCGCACTGGAATACGATAACCGTGTTTAGTGTGACGTGAGAGTGGTAAATTCAATCATATGAATTTCGCATAATAGGGATTTTCATCGGAATGTAATTGTATTTGAGCTTAAGAGATAACTGCCCTTTTATTGAATGGATTTGGGGATTTTAGAAATATATTACTCTCGCTTCAAAATCTAACAAAATAATACAAAGTTGGTATTTTCTGATTTTCCATCGTTAGCTCACCAACGACGTAACCGAACGACATCAACTTTACACTGTGTAGCCGCGCGCAACTTATTTCCAGTCTTTATGTCGTTGCGTTCATTAGATTTGAATTTAATAAGGAGTTACGACGCTGATCTTTCTGAGGAATGTGAAAGTTCACGAATTTCGTTGAAACAAATTGCTGATTTAAAAAAAATGTTTTTCTGAGTGATGAGGGGAATAAGGGGAAGAGGGGTTTCGCCTTAACTCACCTAACTATCGGTAAGTTGTGAATAAGAATGGTGGCGCCAAATCAGGATAAAAATAAATCGTATTCTGGAGATGTCCAAAGTTCGTCAAACTGATTGGGGTGTTGGTGGTGGTGGAGGAGGGGACTCTAGTTGTTCCAACCACGCTTTTCCACAACAACACCCTCAACCACCATCAAATAGCTCGGACGTCAAGGTTCGAAGTCCGAATTTTATTGTTGCACAACTCCATAGGCGAAATGGAAAGTGTCGGAAACACAGCGCCCAGCCTAGGCCTAGCATGAGCCAACCACATGGGTCGCGATGAACCAATTCGCGATATACAGCCTTGTTTACTTTAACTGCTTCTACAATAATAATGATAAATCTGAGGCGGAGATAATCGTGTGTACTATAAACCCTGCATCGGTTAAGGCGCACTTAGGGCGTGTCCAGATAGCGCCCAATAATTACGCTGCCAAGAGCTGGATATTGGTCCGACCGGAAGTGCAACAAACTACACGTCTAACATTGTTTTGACCGTGTTTCAGGACGGGCTCTTTATAACAATCTCGCTTTTAGAATTCGATATAGCTCTGGAACGAGTTTGAAAAGAATTGTTCTTAATTAAATAAGACTTAAAACTCATATTCTAAGTGTACGAAATTCTAAAAAAATAATATTGAACATATTCAATGACAAACTCGATATAAAAAGTGTTCAAAAGTTAAAAAAGATAAAATTTGAGTAAATATTACACTTTTAAAAATTGTTATTCAAATTGCACAAAATTTGAGTATAGTTTTTTATCATCTCGGATATTTTCGTAATGTTTTTAATACCTGTAGCATTTTCATTGGCTTCGTAATGCATTTTAAATTTGATGTTTCAAATTAGATTTAAGACTTTTCTGTGTTTAGAAAATGCCAACGACATTGAAAGCTATTCCCAATAAATATTGAATAGTAATTAAATTCCAAGACCATATTTACCAATGTGGGCCCAAAGTTCTTAAGACATTTAGCGGGTCAAAGATTGACCTGAAGTAAAGCAGAAAGCGAATGGCAATCTTCGGAAACAGCGAATTGAAACTAACATTTATCACTAGTTGTTGCCAGGTTTCGAACCCCAGGATCACTCTCAATCCAAGAAAAAAAATATATATTAACACGTCCTTTAATGAAAAGAAATTAATCTACGAAAAGAGAAAACACAATTTTCTTAACGACCAAAATTTTTGTTGTAATGTATTGTCTTTTTAAGAAACCGTCCGCACAAATTTTCTTAAGACGTTTCTCTTCTATTTTGTATCCAGATACCAAATTTGTGGTCTAATTTTTTAATGTGTCACTAGATCGAGTAACTCAGGACTGTCACCACAATTCTAAATATCCTTAACGCTCGGCTGATCTTGATACACTCGAAAAATCTGCAAACGCCACTCAACGTAGATGCAATAATAGATCGAAATCAGATATTCACTTCCCCTCCCCCACCCCCAAATTAATGAGACAGCAGACCGGATTATTAGGCAACAGAAATCAGAAAATAGAACTCCTGATTATTATTATAGTTCATTCACAAGTCCTGACACGACAATTCATTCTTAAAATAGCTGAGGACACGCTCGATCAACCCACATTGTAATTGCCCCCACATCGTCTCCAACAGCCCCCAAAAAGCGACAATCAGTGCACCACGTTTTGCTATTACAATCAGGATGGTCGTTACTCCTCCCATGAAAGTACAAGTGCCGAGCTCAAGTTCCACATCAGCGATACAATGTTTACAGTGGACTAGGGGATGATGATGGGACGTGATTGTGTCTGCTCTCCCCGCAATCAAAACAATATTTCAAGGCGAAATTCCTCTGGCGATTCATTCGCCACCCCTTCCCCCACAATTCATCACTCAAACAGAAATCGCTCCAATTTCACAAACCAGATGGCGTTGTGGTTCCTGTCCATCTTAGTGGTGAACAATTCATTTGTTTCAACTACCTTTTGGCATTGGACTCTCTTGACGCGCTCGCCTTATTCCATGGACAACTGGATAAGAGGTCCCAAAACGAGCCCGGACTCAACAAGAGGTAAAACGCCACCTACAGCTGTATCTAGGAACTCGGTGGTCCGTCAGATAATTCCTTCCCCCCAATATCTATTCCTAATGTTTTCGTTTTTCAACGAAAAGTAAATTCGACAACAATCGAAATTGCGGCGCTTAACCTTCTAAAGTCAAGTCCAGTCACTATCCCGTTGAATGAATAGTACAGAGATATCCAAACTTAAAAAAAGTTCATGACAAATTGTTTCTTAATAATTAAGAAATATTGATATAGTTAATTAGATTTGATTTCTACTTTTGAACGCAAAGTTTTAAACGAATATTTTGGTAGAGACGGAAACGGGTTTAATGACTACTGATGTCGGAGCAACCAGGTTTGAAAACCGCCCATGTTGTACCTCAAACGTCTAAACGAAGGTGTTCTGTTATCGGAAAACCCCTCAGCCCATCTTACAAACGACCGACTTTAAGGGGGTTTCCGATGCGATGAATGGAGAACTAACGTCTAAGGAAAATGGCCCTTTTACAGAAAGACCACAACAATGATTTGTCTCTTACACCTCACCTCCTATTCGCCGCCACCCAAAACTCAAAGGTGCTTCTTAAGGGGAAGTCGATCTAGGTGAGGCGGGGAGTGTTAGTGGACGTGGACGGGGGAGGGGGAGGATATCGAACCACGCTAAAGGTACGATCCGGGGGGATTTACAGGACTAGAATTTGAAGGAGCAAACTGGGCGAAGACGTTTGTCGTCTTGGGAAATCAGTTTCGGGAGAAAGTCCTCAGGTTCTCCTTTTCATTCTTGAAAGGTGAGAGCATCGAGTTGTCCTCATTTGCTCCTCGACACGACCCACTAAGCCTCGAGTCACTTTACGCTTGGATAGCAAAAAGCACACACACATGTACTCGGTCCAGGGGATTATCTATGCAAACTGACTAATAATCCAATCACTTCACACAATGACAATTACCAACGAGAACCAAGGTTTTCGGTTTGGGCTGGATTTTACCGACTTCTTATTTTCTCTCTCTCGCTCTTTCTCAAGATGCTGGAGAAAATGCGGCCGCGACAGTAAAAGAAATCCATTTTTCAAAGAATATATGAGCCACTAAATCCAAAACTAACAATCCAACACGAACAAGAAGACAAAGTCGAACTATGGCACTTAATGTTTTTGTCAAAAAAAAAATGGAATTGATTTTTAAAAAAACCCTAGATGGACAACTTTTATCAATTACAATATTTTACAATACGTATCCGCAAACAGCCTCCAAGGGGAACCTTTGGCGGGGGTCAAACGACCAGTTAAGGACAAAGGTGTGGTCTTCACTTGAGACTCATTAAGGCTATTCCACTGTCGACACACTCTGCGGAAATAGGAGTTGAAGTACGAGTCAGATTTACATTGTGGTTCAATAATCATGTTAGCTGTACTAACAAATCTCGCAGCTCCAAGTTGAACCATTTCAATTTCCCCTACAAGCCCCACCTGGTGAGGATCCCAAATGGAACTGCAGAATTCAAGCAAAGGTAGAACTAAGGAAAAGTAGGCCACTGACTTAACGTTACTTGGACACCCCTTCAAAACACTTTGGACAAAACTATTCGCTGAACCAGTCATATTTTGAATTTGAGATTTCCAAGATAATTCTTAGGACCTGAAGTATCGGGACTGCTTGTGGGTATATATTGTAATTGTATAGCCGCGAAACTGAATAGCAAAACGCGCCCCTCGTGGCGATTCCAATATTATTGGTGCCCCACTTTACACAATCGAACTTATTTTTTCATAGCCAAATGGAAATGTAATTTTGATTTTGTCTGTCACCGATGGCACCTCATACGATGAAAATCATTCAAATTTGAATATGTTTACCCCGGATGGACCTAAACAAGATGACATTCTCCTGGATGAAAATCGAGAAATTGCTAATTCTTTCACTCACATTTTTAAATGATTGCAGGTTAAATAGTCTTTAGGGACGCAAATATTTTACAGCGGTAGAATTTTATGATGTTGGAAGACTTGATTTCATGAGAAAGAAATCTGGAGAAAAATTGAAAGTAAAGAAAAATTCAAATATTGTAAATGATGTGTTGTTCAGTGCGAGCCTAACGGTGAACTTTGTAACGAATAGTGCAATGAAACATAGAGATCAGGTTTCCTCAATCAAAAAATATTCATGCCCTGAATAAGTCTTCCTTTGCGAGCACAGATTGACGCGCGTAAAGAGTTGCAAAAGGACCTCTTGTTGTTGATGACAAGGACCTTTTGCCCTCTCTGCAGACAGAGAGCAACCAAAAGGTGGCCACCACCATCTTCATGACTCAATCGCATTGAGATTCTTAATAAATAATGCCTATATTTTTTTTCTCCTTTTTGGAGGACTGAATTTTTCTTTATTCTTTGCGAAATTTGATCTTTCCTAAAAGTCCAGCGAAATTTGCTGACTCCAAAATGGCAGAATCATTTTTTTCTCTTCTCGTGTCAGTTTTGAAAGACACTCGTCGATGAGGATGGGCGAAAAAACTCGTCTTTGTTCTTGAGCAAATTTCATTCTGAGAGAGCACAGCAGTGTACTAGTAGAAGAAGGCCCACTGAGGCAAGCCATATTGTCCCAACAACAACGAAGGACATGGAGGAGTTTGGCCAAGATGGAGAGATGCCCGGGCAAGTGTGGGAAGCGAGTCGGTAAAGTAAATAAAAAAGGCAGCGCTTACTTGGGCTTGGCCAGCAACCAGCTCGAGAGGTATATATACAACGCCGAGGGTGACATTTTTCGAACGGTTATAAATTACTTGGCTCAGAGGGACTCCCCGTTTACCCACCTCACCCCCACCCCCTACCCCGATATCCCAAGATTGGCGGGACCCGATCTTTCGGTGCCGAAATATAGTTTTCATAACCGATAAGGTTCGAAAAACCCAAGCTCCACGAAACTGTCAAGATCTTCAAAAATGAACCAGAATTTTCCTAAGAATTTATTTTTCAAATACTGTTTTTGTAAATACCAATTTACGAACCTTTTCCACGGCTCTGTCCCGTGTTTGTACACTTATGTTGTCCTTGTAAAAACTTTAGCTAAGTGGAAAACAGAAAGGATTATCCTCAGTTCAAATCGTGGGGAGTGATGTCCACCTTTTGTCCACCTTAAGATGTCAAATTTATGCAGATGGATAAAAGAATTAGCACATTTTTAAATTCTATTTTTGTAAACCTTAACTAATTGGAAACAGATTGATAAAAATAACTGGATTATTCCGAACTCAAATCGTGGTGAGTGATGTCCACCTTTTGTCTTCCTTGAGACATCAAATTTATACAGAGGAATAAAAAAATTAGCACATTTTCAAATTATATTTTTGTAAATTTTAGCCAAGTGGAAAACGGAACGGTAAAATGAAAGGATTTCCATCAATTTCACCTTTTGCCCAGCTTCTGTCCCTCTTGAGATATCAATTGTATAAATTTCGAAACATCGAAAACAAAAACTATTTTTTTCTTCAAAAGATGATTCAGTTTTCGTTTTGAAATTTATCGGCACAAAATCAGTTTCTAAAGAAGTATTAAGTGGACCGAATAAACGATATGATTCCACACTGAAAATCAAATCAGAGGCCATCGTGGCACCAACCATCAAGTCAGACTTCTAAACCTGAGAGATTCTTTCTGGAAAAAAACAGTGAATTTGATTCGAGGCAGCCACGAATTTTCACAAGTTCCCGGTAGTTAAAAAAAATAGGGGAAAATTTGAAGTGTTCCCTAAAAACTTACGCATCCGGGCTCCTCTCTTGAACGGAGGATAGACAACAGTGGAAGGAAGACACGGTGAAGAAAAAATGCAGGGGCCATCTCTTTCGCCGTTGGAATGCAATTTGCGGATGGCTGCGGCTTCGATTCCTCACTCACTGGTCCTCACTTGCTGTGGCTGGTGGCCATCATGGTTCACACAATATTTGGCGAGTTCACACATCAGCCACTAAAACCGGGACATCAACTTTAACCTCCCCCACCCTCACATTCCCCCCCAAAATCAGAAACCAATCAATCTGGTCAATCCATTGTTAAAATAAGTCACAGTTTCGCCGAAAAGGAATAAATTAACGCGAATAAGTAAATAAATGTTGTCGATGGTGGCGTTAAAATTTGTAATTAATATTTGATTTTTGATGTCACTCATCCAAACATTTACGCAACAAATGACAAAAAGAAATTCAGAACAAAAACCTTTGCTAAAAATTGTGTTTTGTGGGGGAGAAAAGAG